>CANXYC010262394.1:0-38405 GCA_948193065.1 Aleurites moluccanus | reverse complement strand
ATTAATCGATACTAAATTCAATTAATTCGAAACATAAAGTTAATCAACCGAGACAATTAATTAAATTAAATATATAATAAAATAATTGGTATAAATTAATTTTTATTATTTTAATTTTTTATATTATATGTTCAAATTAATTAGTTTTCTTAAAATATGATTTTTTCATAAAAATTTAGATAATATTAATTTTATTGTTTATATTTAATTTAAATATTTATGTAAGAATTATAATATATATATTTAAAATTATAATTAAATGTAATTGAAATTTTTTATAAAATAAAATTTTTAAAATTAATTATTTATATAAATTAAAAACTAAATAACAGAATTTAAAAAAATATGAACTTATTTGTAAAATTATTATTTTAATTATAATATTTTTATATATATAAATTAAATAAAAAAAAATTATAGTTGATAAACAGTAAAACATCAAATTGATATTTTACCATTCACAAACGCCATTTTACAGTTAGATAAGCATATTTACGCTAAAATGAAACGTCATTTTGGCGTAGCATTGGAGATGGCCTTAGCAAACTTTACACATCAGGGAAGCTAAATTAGTCCAAAATCATGTCCATGAAGGAAACTAACAATTAATTAACCAAATCCTTTTTATTATATTTAATTTGAATACAAACACCAAACAATAAATAAAATAAATAATATAAAATTCTCTTATTATTATATCTGCCTCAAAAAAGTTGTCACTTTTTTCTTTTCATAAAGATTAAGAGTACAAAAAATAAAAGGACATTTGTTCTTTTATACTCTTGATAATATAATAAATACATTTAATTTTATTTTTTTAAAAAAAACATGAAATGTACCTTAAATCTGAAATGAGGTAATTGTTAATTACATCAATCATTTTCCTTTATTATGGTATGCTAAATATAGTATCGTATGAGTCCAAAGTTTTCTCAGAATTTGAAGTTGGAGCACTCAATTTCTTCTAAGAGCAGTGTGTTAGTAAATGCAAGTCTAGAAGCAGCCAAATCAAATTGGAGAAGGTTATCTTGTAATTGGTGTGCCCCTATATCAATTGACGTTGATGTTAATATTGTGTCTGGACCTCTATCCACAAACCCTAAACACATCACATCATGGCTTATCTCCACCATTGAATTAGCTCCATAAATTTGCCAGCTCACACCATTGTTCTCAAACACTAAAGCAATGTCAGGAACAGTAAGCCCAAGAAATGACATACCCAAATTTCCTTTACGATAACAATCTTTAAAAGGTTCTGCAGGTGCAACCTTTTTAACTCCTGAAGTTGCAAGAATCTCCCTATCAAAAGCTTTAACGAGAGAGTTGTAGATAGAAGTTTCAAGTGTTGTATAAGGTAGTACTGTTGTAATTCTTGAACCACCGACCGCCGTTTTGTGGAAATCAAGCAATGTTGAATTTATGGGAATGGGTTTTTGATTTACTAGAATTGATGTAATCTTGACAAAATACTCAGGCAATTGTGCTCCTTGCAATCTTGGTGATGCTGTTGTTTCGTAATTGATATGGAGTTTGGTGTACTTAAATCTTGATGATACATCAATAGACTTTGATGTTTTGTAACCTGGAGGGAATATATAAGGAGAATCTCCAAAGAACAAGACGCCATTGGTTTTGGGTTTGGAAGGCAAGCAAATGGCAAATTTACGACGAAAAGTTCCGCCAAATGAAAATGAAAGCTGGGTTGGAATGGAAACCCGTTCCTTTGATAGGCCAAGAATGCCCTTTGCACCATTAGCAAGCTTTATTAGGTTTAAGGAATCTTCGCAAGCGAAGATAAAATTGGGAATTGAAACAGATGAACCAGTTTTGGATTGAAGAGATATCGTATCAATGGCAACTTCAGAGAAACCATAAGTTCCCCAGATACTATTTTTGGTAAGGACTTTGCAGGTATTGTTGTTGCAACCAGGCCTAGGAGGAGTATGGCATTGGCTAACACACATGGCCTTAGACACGGAACATGATGCAGAGCCACAATGGCTTGGTCTGTAAGTGGATGACTTATATCCATTTTCGCAATTGATCCATAAATGGCGGCCTCCAAGGTCAATAACAAGGCTTTTTTCAACAGAAGGGGTTCCGATGTTAAGACGGGTGAGGTATCGGAGAGTAGATGGGTCTTTGGTGATGGGAAGGACTAATGCTTTGGGTTTTGAAGAAGATGTTTTCGCATTGGAAATAATTATTAGGAGTGACAAAATGATAAGAGACTGAGCTAAAGAAGCCATAGTGAAAGGAGAAGCCAAGTAGTTAAGTGTGAGATTCAATTGTGCATGGACATGCCTTTATGGAGGGAGTTTGAGTGGTGATTGGCCGCCATAGATGACTATTTGGAAATGGGGATAAGGATATGATTATGTGGTTGAACGGGTCCAATGAATTAAAGCAGTCATTTGTGCTTAGTGCTTCTCGTGCGTGTGTACTGTGTGTATTTGAGGAGAGAGATATCTGAAACTGTCAGGTCATAGTTTGACCGTTTGAGTGCGTAAATTAATTATTCATGCCTGAGTTGGATCGTAGCCCTGCTCATTAAATCGGACAACTGTGTGCTTTATATGTCTTCAATCTAGACTGTCCGATGGGAAACTGGGGATGCAAGTTGTAGTGTAAGTCCTCTGGTCCTAAAACTAGTATCCATAAACAATTGTCATTTTTTTCCACATAGCTTAAGAATATAATAAATAAAATAAATATTTTTTTTATATTATTATAATACAATAAATACATTTAAATTTATTCTTTGGAAATATTAAATAATATTAAAAAATATGAATAAAGATGAAAAATGGAGTAAAAAATAAACTATTAAATAAAAAGGTGATAATTTTTTAAAATATCTCAAAAATAAATAAAAAAAACGATGTAGTAATAAGCATAGCTTATAACATCAAAACAATAAATTCTTGCGTGAGTATTTTTTTTTTTGGTTAAAATGGGAGGCTTATATGGGAAAAAATATGACTCATCCAACTATTAGATTTATTGTGTTTTGTTCATTGAGTTTTTAAACTATTATTTCTTCACATTCTGAATTTTAAATTTTTTACATGTTGAATATTTTTATGAAAAAAGTAAAATTTGTAAAAAAGAAAATGTATTAACAGTAATTTACAAAATAGTAAAAATTTGTTTTGCTCTTAAAAAAAACTCAATTTAATATATGGACTTGCAAATTGTGGAGGGTTCGCCTTCTACTTGCTTAGAAATTCCAAAAGTTAAAACATTAACTGGGTCCCCTACTCTAAAGTTTTGAAATAATAAGTGTGGGCCATCTATAATTGAATCCTATAGCCTAGTTTTGAATACAAAACTTTGCATTTCCTGAACCCTTTCAACGCCAGACTACACGACTAACACAGTCAAATACGGCATTATTTATAACAACGGGCCTACATAAATCAATCAATCTCATCTTTCATCTCCAAAATGAAATTAAAAAATTAATTTTCAATAAATTAAAAATTAAATTTTTTTATATAAATATATAATTTAATTTAAGAAAAAAATTTAATTAAAAATCCATAATAACTTGATTTTTAGAAATTTAAATTTTTTAGTAGGTTAAGATATTAAGTTAATAAAAAATTTCTATGGATCAAATCAAAAATTTTAAATTTTCAAGTGGACTAAGAAAATATTTTTATTAAATTAATAAAAATAAAATTTTATTCTTGTCTAGATTCATCTTGATTTGAGCTATGGCACTATTTATCTTATATTAAATTTTATAGATTTTTTTTAAATACTGAAAAAAATAAAAAATATTTTATTTTTATTGATAGAAAAAAAAAATCAAAAATTCTACATATCTAAATTTTTTTTTAAATTACTGTATATTTAAAATTATTTTTTAAAAAATACGATACGTATCAAATATATATTAAAAATATAATATATATACTAAATATATATCAAAAAATATTAAAAATAGAAAAAAAATCATAAAATTTAAAAAAAATAAAAAAAATTATATATTTATATAATATTCTCTATTTTTAATAAGGACATTACTTATGAAAAAATATTGCTATAAAAACACTTTAACAATATGATATATAAAACATGAAAAGAATATAGAATAGGAAATAAAATAAAGAATATGATAGATGAAGAAAATATGGAATAAGAAAACGAACAAACAATAGGATAGAGGATTCCAACAGGATGTAAACCCTTTGCAGTTTTTCATTTTTTCGTAATTCCAATAGCTTCTTGCAGAACTTGTATAGCTCAAGTAATCTATCTGTCCATATTTCTCAAAGCTATCGACAGTAGAACCTTACTTCTAACTGGAAACCACTATCTATAAGTCTACTGTTAAGGCGTTTGATAAGGAGATTGCAGTTTGGAATGTGAAGCTTTTTAACAGATTTGTACACCATGGACAACATTTGGGTTTACTGTCCCAGGTATTGTATTGGAGTTCGAGAACAACAAGAATGTGCAGTGGGAAATGTATGAATTCAACTCAGTGATGGAAGTGAGTCAAGATGTGGTGTGTCTGTAATTAACAAATTGCAGGATAATCAAGTGATTATCTCAAAGTATGAAAGGTTATAATAATATAAACCTAATAATTTAATTATTGATAAATTTTATTTTAAAAGTAGCTAGAAATTCATTCTTCTTGGAAATAATCAATTTTCATTTTATTTAACAAAATATTTTTCATTAACCAATTTTCTAAGTGCTTTGAGTTACTAATAAAAAAAAAAAGGAAAATTTTTTACAGGAATTCTTTTTCTGTGAATAACAAAAATCTTTAATAACTAGGAGTTTTCCAATATCACTCAAAATATCCTTTTTCCTCCTAACATACCCACAACCAAGTTACAAGGTTCTTTAATTGAAGATTTTCTTGGAAGGTTTGGGTAATTTGACATTTCTATTTATAAAGTGTGGTGGAGCTAGATGAAACAAGTAAATGCATTTGTTTTACCTTTGCTACTAATACACAAGAAAGATTAATTTATTGAGTACAAATTAATCTTAAAATAATTCTACAAACTTCAAAATTTACTTGCTAATTACATATATAATTACTGGGAAAATTATTAGGTGTGCTTGCACTCACAAAGACATGAAATTCATCTAAATTTACAGTGACGCATTGCACCGATACACTGAATAATCTAGCTAATTACGGTATTACAAGATTCGCAACTTAAAACTTGAAGTTGGAACATTCAATTGCTGATAACAAAAGTGTGGAGGTGAATGCCAGCCGGTTAGCAGCAACATCAAACTGAAAAAGATTATCCTGCATCTGGTGCGCCCCTATCACTATCGGTGTAGTTATCACATGCTCATCACCGGCATCCAAGAACGCTAAACACCCAACGTCGCGACTCAATTCTACCATTGAATTAAATCCATGCATTTCCCACTGCACATTCTTATTGTTCTCGAACTCCAATGCAATATCAGGGACAGCAAATCCAAGTGGTGTCATACCCATATTCCCTATTGTATAACATTCTGTAAAAGGCGCCACAGGTGTTACCTTACTCACATTCCAAACAGCAATTTCCTTATCAAACGCCTTAACAAGAGATTTATAGATAGTGGTTTCGAGTTTGGTGTAAGGTTCTACTGTCGATATTTTTGCTCCGCCCTTTCCATTACTATGAAATTCAAGAAATGTTGAGTTTATGGATATGGGTTTTTTGTCAACCAAAATAGAGGTGACCTTAACAAAGTACTCTGGAGATGGAGGTCCGCGAATGGATGATCCAGCCTCAGTGTTGATGTAGAGTCTCGTGTGTTTGAATCTTGATGATACATCAACAGACTTTGATTTATTATAACTTGGATAGAATACATAAGAAGAGTCACCAAAAAACATGACACCATTTAATTTGGAAGTGGAAGGTAAGCAGATAGCAAAATTTGGCCGAAGGCTGCCACCAAATGCTGAAGAAAGTTGTATTGGTAAAGCTATTGGTGCCCTGCCTAGCCCAATCATCCCGTCTGCACCAGTAGCAAGATTGCTAAGACGCTCCCTAGTATCTAAACAACCGAAGATAAAATCAGAAATTGTGACGGATGGGCCGGACTTTGAACCGTCGGTAGAATGGAGCGCAATGTTGTCTAAGGAAACAAATCCACCAGTAAATCCAGAACCTTTGGCTGGAATTGTGTTCTTAGCAAGGACAGAACAGCGTTCTTTATTGCAACCTGGCCTATGGATACCAGGTAGGCATCCACCATGGCAACCAGCTTTGGCTACAGAACATGCTGCTGAACCACAAAGGCTGTGCTTGATTGTGGATGATACATATGATCCATGATTGCAATCCATCCATAAATGCTCACCTCCAAGATCCACTACAAAGCTTTTCTTGGCTGGAGGAGTTCCCATGTTAAAGTGGGTTACGTATTGGAGAGTGGCAGCATCTTTGGAGACTGGGAGGACTAGTGCTTTGGGTTTCGAAGATGTTTGGGCAAGGGAAAAGGAGATGGAAATGAAGAAGGAGAAAAGTAATAGTTGAATAATAGAATTAGAAGAAGCCATTAAAATGGAAACTGATTAGTAGAAAAAAGAAGAAGAAGAGAAGAAGAAGATTGGTATTGTTGAAATTTAGAAGATTGGAATGGGTTTATATAGGACCATTGTCATCAAATACGGTCAATTGGTCACTGGTATTTCATATGCAGCCATTCATAACTATGTGATTTGTCAATGGGTCATTGGCTTATATTGATTTTGTGTTGACAAGGTAAAGATGATTCAACAAAGATTGACTCCCTTAGTGTATACATTTGGAAATTATTTTATTTCGCTTTAGTGTATACATTTATCACATTAAAGTGAATTAATTTTCGTACATGAAATGTCATAACCACTTAAATGTGAGTAATATATCATCTGATGCACTATTAAATAATGTCTTGTATATATTAATATTAATATTAGATTGAGGATGGATTATTGATTATAATTGGAGTTAGCTTTTTAGTTTGACACGGTAGGATGGGAATTGGATTCAACTCACTCCCATTATATATTCAAAAAATACTAAATAAAATAAGGTTTCCAATTGTAATGGGCCACAATTTTTAATTTGAACACGTCTGAGTAGGTGAACCCAATTGATGTTAGTGAACTTGGACAATTTAAACCAACAGAACAGGCAATTTCAGGATTTAGTTCATTATTTTGGTAGCAGCACAATCACATATGCGATAACTTCAAGTTTCACTTTTTTTGGAAAATTTAGTTTAGAACTGAAATTTCACAATCTTAAAAATAATTTCAATATCATTAAATAAATAATAAGCTCATTGATATTTTATAAATTTAAATTTATTTCATTTCTCAGAAAAAAAAAAAAATTTAAGCCAACATCAATATCATATGATTATCTGATGGAAAATTATCTAAGTTTTAATATTTATTCATTAAGAAACAAAAGGTAAGCCTTCCATTTGAAGAAGAAAAAAAAAGGGCATAACTCATGCAAGTATTTCTTGCTTTGACGTTTCTAGCAAAGATGTCGTTCTAAATTTCTAGTGCTAGTAGCGTGGACGTACAACTTGCATTCTCAATTTGCCCTGTGGATGGGCCAGTTTGAAGTCATATCTCACCTACTCACAGTTAAGACTGACGACAAGTTAAGGCCGACGGTTCTTGTTGTATCGTTCTAATCATTTCGTGCTACAATGCTTAATGTTAAAATCATCCATCATAATTCAACTAATTTATTAATGAATCTGTCTTGTGGCAAGAGAAATTTTTCAAACTTTTTAGGATAAAATGTTATTTAATTTCTTATATTTGATGAAATTATATAAAATAATGAATCTATTTTAAAAAAAATAACTATTTAATTTTTGATAAAATATTATTTAATATCATTTTTTTTTTATTTTTTTCATTTTTTTTACTTTTTTTCATTTCCCTTTAATATCTTTCTTAATTTTCTTATTTTAAAAGAATTCACGCATCTACTCTTAATTATACGATATCACATCACATATATAATCCGATTAACCTATTTAAAATCAAAATAAATTTTGTTAATATATGACATATAAAATTTAGTTATTATGAAATAATATGTTTAATCTTAATATATAATTAACTTATATCAAAATAAGAGGAATTTAATAAATTTTTAATTTTAAAATATAAAGTATTAATTAAAACAAAAAGATTTTTATACCATATAAACTAAATTAAATCTAATTAATCTAAAAATTTTCTTATGAATATATATTTATATGTTATCTATGTGAATTAATTATTATAATAATATTTTAAAAATAATAAAAATTTATAATATAAATTAAATGAATTTCAAGAAATTTAAATGTATCATATATTATATATTTGACATATAAACATATTATTAAATAAGTTATATTGTGTCATTATAAATTATACAAATCAATCCATTTTTAACGTGTTATTAAGATATCAATCTATTTACGACACAAATTTATTTATATTCATCTAAAATTCTTTGATTACTTATGGTGTTCATATCATGTTTACGAATGGTGTTAAAAATTACCAGCATATTCACAGTTGTCCTAATAATGAAATGGAGAGGAGTGGGGATACTAACCAATACTTGACTTAGGGCTTCAAATCTCTCTCTCTCCTCACACAAAGGGCCAGAAGCTCAAATTTTAGTCAAGCTTAGCCCAGAACTCAATTGGGTCTTTAAATTTCAAATAGATTTAATTGGATTCTTGGACTCTCAATTAGGTCCATTAATAAACAAGAATATTAACTGCCCATAAATCATAACATGGTACTTCATATTTTAAATAATATTGCCTAGAGCAGTAACGCCTATATTTGACATGGATGATCCCCTATGCTTATTGCTTAACACCTCCATTGTCCATACCTACATTCAAGCATCTTTGTATATGAATAAACCAGTTTAGTCCAGCATCAAAAGTCCATATTTCAAGTAGAGTGGACGGTATTCTAGACCCAGATTATGCTTTAACAAGTCTTGTTGGAGTCTCCTCTGGATACTGACATAGTAGTTGGGATGTTTCCTTTTGTATGACTAATAATACCATAAATTTGTTGTTCTACTCCAAAAGTTAATAGAAAAACTACTCAAAGTTTGATAATAATGGCAGATTAGTACTTCAACTGCTGTGTGGCTGCAAGACAACTTTAAATTTGCAAACCAACCACCCACATCTTCTTGTTGAGGGGCTAAATGTTAAATCAAGTTGAAGTATTCGATTTAAAAATTTGAGATATCAAAACTCAAAAATTAATCAAATTAGGTTGGAATGATTAATGAATTTGTTTAAATTATTTTTTTAGATTCAGTTTGAATTGATAAAATATTATTAATATACCTGAACTATAATATATATACTTTAAAATGAAAATTTAAGCCAATAAATTTAACTAATTGGGTGAAGTATAATATAAAAAAATAATTTTCACCTAAAATAACCTTAACAAAACCTAATGAATATTAATATAGGTAAATAATGGATGGTTTATAAAAAGTTAAAAACAGTTAACAAGCACAAACAACACTCTTTAATCAACTTAAGAGCAGCACAGAGATTTTGTTAAAGACTAGTTCATCTATTTCAAATGACTCTTAACAAATTAAACATTGAAAAAAACAACAACTCTGCTTTGTTTAAATAGGTCACCTCCTTTAAACTCATTGCATCCAAGAAACATCTCTCTAACACTACTTTTCTATTCTATACAGTATACACATCCTTTGCATTTTTCTTAGCTTTGTGCAACACCATTAAAGACTCACTTTCAGACAGAATTCTTGTTTCTCGTTTAGTCTTGATTACAATTAAGTTCAATCTTGAAAATGAAACACTTACTTGAAGAGCAGCCTTCTCCTGATACTTCTAATAATACATCAACAAGCGGCTTGTCTAGAGATTGTCCAGAAATGGACTCAAATCCAATGTCAAGATTTGGGGATTTTTTTGCTAAATATTCTGTTATCCCCTACTTTCTTCGGGGCGTTGACTTAAATCCTGCAAGAATGGTAAGCAAAGACTAATTAAAACCCTTCATTATGAATTTTTTGGTGTAATAACAAATGTGTACATTATTGATATGCAGGTCATAGCAGAGATGTTGGGCACCTTTATACTAATGTTCTGTGTGTGTGGGATCATAGGAACCATACAGATAACCCAAGATCAAGTGGGTCTTTTGGAATATGCAACTACAGCAGGATTAACAGTCATTGTCTTAGTTTTTGCCATAGGCCCTATTTCTGGTGCTCATGTGAATCCTGCTGTTACAATTGCCTTTGCAACCTTTGGTCATTTTCCATGGTCCAGGGTACATATGTACAAAAATTACATCCAAAAACTTTCTTCTTGAAAAGCAATTTTTTTTAAATTTCCAATATTGATATTGTTGTTTAATATAGCAGGTTCCGTTTTATGTATTAGCTCAAATTGTTGGATCGGTATTGGCATCATATGCTGGAAAATCTATCTACGGCATCAAATCTGATCTTATGACCACCCGGCCATTCCATGGTTGCCATTCTGCCTTCTGGGTGGAATTCATAGCTACTTTCATTATCATGTTCCTTGCTGCTTCAGTCACTTATCAAACATCAGTAAGAAAAAAAACTATGTTTTTTTATTCTTTATGATTAGATTTGATGACTGATAAAAAATTTGAGAACTTTTGTAGGTAGGACATTTGACTGGCTTTGTTCTTGGAATCGCCATTGCACTTGCAGTACTTATTACAGGGTAAATGAGCATCCTTTTTCTCATGCTCATTTTATTTTCAAACTTCTGCACTTATGCCAGTGTGACTTTTATTACTTGTAGGCCTCTTTCAGGTGGATCTCTGAATCCTGCAAGGTCACTAGGGCCTGCAATTGTTTCCAGAAATTTCAAGGACATATGGGTTTATATTACAGCACCAATCGTCGGATCTGTAGTTGGAGTTCTCATGTTTCATGTTCTGCGGATTCAACCCCGGCCATGTAGTTCTACTTCCTCTCCCAATACTGGTCTACTTGGTCGCTCCATATAGCCTTTGTTGGAGGTCGCTAAATACACAAGATTTTGTATTGGGATTAAGGCAGTTGTCCTAAAAATTAATGAAGCTTAATGGGAGCATCAAAATAAGTATCACCATTTTGTGAGGCTACGCAATAAACAGGATTGAACTTATCTGAAATTGTGGGATTGTTTGTTATAACAAAAATTTGGATTGGACCTATTAACGTGCAGTGAGGTCTAAATAGTATGTTAAAAAAACAATTATCATCAGTATTCAGTACTGAAAGGAGGGAACCTATTGAAAGTAACACGCAGTGATTAAAACATTGTTAGACTTCGATTTTTTATTTTTATTTTTTTATTATGACGAAGGTGTTCGAATATTAGATTATTTACTTTAATAATTCACTAATAATAACATTGTAGTTTGGATTGTCCTTGTTTCATCTTAAAGGTCAAAATTTTCCTTTGCAGAGAATAATAAGAATTAAGCATTGAACTTTAGCCAGTATATATGGTTGCTGAAAGTCATTAACATTCTTGGCAGCACTGTATATATAATTCGCAAAATCATATCCATCAGGAGGTGGGTTTTGATCAAATGCTCTGGTTAAATTCTGTTTTAGTGCAACAAGATATGAGGTAATTGGATAATTGAGAGAGAGATTGTTCAAGGATTATTTATAGTTACCATCAATCTTGATGTGGTAACGGCAAGACCGAGTCTTGAGTCAATCTTGATGTGGTATCATTCCAAAATGGTCTTGTGGTTGGCAATTGGAGGATGGTTTGGGTACGAATTGAAAATGGCTAAAACCAATTATCTACCACTAATTGAAAACCTGCACCTCTAATTATCTGGTAAATATACCATCCACCACCTCCTAAGAGACTTACCCAAGAAATATGAAGGCGTTATGCACCTTAAACTCGGCAAGTTTCCACTACTATAGTCGTTGGAAAACCAGAAACGGCTAAAAAATGATGAAAACTCATGATGTTTGCTTTGCTGATAGGCCTCATATCTAATTCTGACTTATGATTTCAGACACATTTATATGCATATAAATTATTGGAGACTGTTGAGGAAAATTTACATACTAGAATTGCTAAATGCCAAGTGCATGCAATTGTTCATATCAATAAGAGAAGATAAAGGTAGCAAATCTGATTCGTGACGTTTTTTCAGTTTTAAGATATTTTTCAGCTAGTATACTTGTTTGCTAAGACTAAGTCTCCTCCAGAACGAGTTCAAGAACGCAGTGGAATCATGCATCAAGATTGGGAGAGCAGTATTTCAAGTGTTAAATGACCTAAAATGAAAATTTCTTGTAAAGAAGGGGAAAAACAAACTAGTGCTGCTGAAGGATAACTAGGTCTAAGGGCATCATTTAAGTACAAAAATAGTAAAAGGAAAGTCTAGTGGTAGCAGACCTGATTAAAAAAAATTATATTAAAATAAGGTTAAGTGGTTAACCAAATGTAATAATGTAGGTAAATTATGGATGGTGTTTCAAAACTGAAACGGTTAACAAGCACAAACAAACACTCTTTAATCCATTTAGAGTAGCACATGAATTGTGTTAAAGACTAGTTCATCTATTTCAATTGCCTCCACAAGCATTATTCCTCCGAAAAATCAAATCTCATTAAAATAAGTAACTCTGCTTTATTTAAATCGATCTCCTCTTTTAAGCTGATTACCTGCAAGAAGCACCTCCATTAAAATTGGTCATTTGCATTTTACTTGGCTTTGTACAACACCATTAAAGACTCGTTCTCAGACTTCTTTAAGTTGGTTAGAATTAATTAAATTTAATCTTTTAAATGAAACACTCACTCGAAGACGAACCATCTTCTGATATTTCTAAAAATGCATCAATTAGCAGCTATTCTAGAGATTATCCGGAGATAGGCTCAAATGCAATGTCAAATAGACATTGTTTTTCCAAATACTATGTTTTCCCCTGCTTTACTCAAGCAATATGTTTTCCCCTGCTTTACTCAAGGAATTAATCTAAATCCAGCACGAATGGTAAGCAAAGAGTTAGCCATTTTGCCAGTCACTAATTAAAATTTAAACCCCCATTTATTATGCTTAATCGCAAAAGTTTAAAAACATCATTAATGTGCAGGTGGTAGCAGAGATGATGGGTACCTTTGTATTAATGTTCAGCGAGTGTGGCATCCTAGGCAGCAAACAGTTAACGCAAGGCCGAGTAGGTCTCTTGGAATATGCAACCACAGCAGGATTAGTAGTGGTTGTCTTAGTTTTTGCAATAGGCCCTATTTCTGGTGCTCATTTCAATCCTGCTATTACAATTGCTTTTGCAAGCATCGGTCATTTGCCATGGTCCAGGGTATTACGGTTAAATTAAAGCCACAATTTCTTGGAAACTTTAACATTTCCAATCTTGATCTTGTACCTTAATCTTTCTTTAATATGGCAGGTTCCATTTTATGTATTGGCTCAAACTGTTGGCTCAGTATTGGCATTATATGCCGGCAAATCTATCTATGGTATCAAACCTGACCTTATGATCACCCGACCATTTCATGGATGCAATTCTGCTTTCTGGGTGCAGTTCATTGCAACTTTCGCCATCATGTTTCTTGCTGTTTCAGTCACCTATCGTACATCAGTAAGGAAAAATTCACTTGTTTTATATTTTTCTATTACTCCAATTTGTGAACTTTTGCAGGTAGGACATTTATCTGGGTTTGTTCTTGGACTTGCAACTGCACTTGCAGTACTTATTACAGGGTATTTGCATCCTTCTTCTTATGTTCATTTTATTCTCTCCACTGCACTTGAGCCATTGGTTTATTCAATCCATTGTAGGCCTCTTTCAGGAGCATCTCTGAATCCTGCAAGGTCATTAGGGCCTGCAATTTTTTCCAGGAACTTCAAGGACATATGGGTTTATGTTACTGCACCAATCATCGGATCTGTAGCTGGAGCTCTCATGTTTCATGTTCTGCGCCTTCGGATTCAGCCCAACCCATTTGGTTCAGCTTCTTCTTCTATTAATGGTCTGCTCTTTCACTTCTAATTACAAGTGTTTTTGTATGCCTATTATAAGAGAGATTTTTAGGTAAACATGATCAATGCATATTAATTAATTTATTAGTTTATAATATGATGAGGTGAATTAAATTTACTTCAAAAAGTTTTTGTTTATAATCTCTATATTTGCGTAGTTTGTACAAATTTGAACTACTATTTTTCCTTTTTTTATCTCAACTCTTTATTCACATCTAGAAAAGAAGGAAAAGCAAACAGTTATTGGCCCATCTAATCTCATATCATAAAGCAAGAAGCTTGGAATCGAACTGCACAAAAATATAAAAACCTATTGATTTGGAATTTTATGATGCAGCACTAACGGTGACCTTTGAAAAGAGACCTTCAATTGAATGCATAATTGTGGCATTAAATTTTTATTTATATAGTAAATGACGTGTATGCCATTTTCAACTTTGTGATTGGACCCATCTTATAATTCGTCTAATAAATTATAAAACATTATTAATTAATTAGTTTCATGATAATTTTATTACACAAATTCTTAATTAAAAGTTGAGGACACCCTCACTTTTTATATCATAAATTAAGTTAATTAATTATATTATACTTTTTAATTAAACTGATATAAATAAAACTGAAATAAATGACCCAATATTAAAACAATATGAAAGTTTTAATCTTAATTAATTCACTTAAAATTAATTTAAGTTAATAATATGTATATAATTTTTTAACATTTAAAATTATAAAATTACAAATTTCAACTATAATCAAAATCAAATCAATTATTAAAAAAATATATATGGGTGCATATAATTGAACACTCTCTATCTTTGTGTCACTTTCAAATTGATGCAGTAACTCCTTTTAAGTTTTGTCTCAACCACCATCATATTTAACAATGTAATATTATTGGTTTGTGCTAATTGGTGAAGAGTCAGTAGTTTACCTTACCAAGGGGTGGAAAAAATTAGAAATACAAGCATTAATCTCCAAACACCTAATGACAAGCCCAATCTCATTATGCACCCACAATTACAAATGCTTAAGTTCAAGAAAAAGAATTACAAATGTTTGAAGAATTGTCGCCTTTAATAATCAATTGGCTTCTTTAACCATTTTTTAATTTCTTTCACCATCTCTTCCCTTTAAAATTTTATATAATCACGAAGCAGTCGTGAATTAAGCAAGCACTCTAACTTCTGTTTAACATTTCTTAAAGAAACCATTGTTTTCTTTATAGAATATAATAACCAAATATAATATTTATAGCCTTCAATATTAAGATTGGCTGACCTTTCACTCAAATCTTATAATGCTAAAACTATATTGTATTCTAAACTGGTCATTTTTTAATTGAAAAAACAAAAAAACTATGTACTGAATATATAAAGAATTAATTAAAACAATATATGATTTAGACATACAATGCTATTAATAGCTAATTAATTATTTTCTCTTAATAATTCGACTGTGACCTTATAGCCACTTCCTGAAACATCCTATAAGATACTAGCAAAGAGTAAAAAAATCTTTCAATTATTATCAATATATTGAGTGGTGGAAAAGAAGAAAAAGGAAAATGGCTTTTCAAAAGTATTTTCCATTGGTTATAACTTCAGCAAGCTAACATTTCAAGAAAAAAAGAAAAGACAGAGAGAGAGAACTATATATATAGCCTTCCCACTCATTTTTTAGTTCAATTCCAAACCTACCTCTAAAATTCCCTACCAAATAATTCAGATATTTCCATAAAAGCTTTTTTTTTTCTTTCTCTAAAATTTACTGTGTTGTCTCGTGCAATTTGATCCATATATAATAGATGATTGTTGTAGTACACATGGTATATTACATAGCTCGTAAAAATAAAAATTGCCCAATAGTAAACGCGAAGTAATGGCATTGGAACACGTGTCTTCTTTAAATTTTAAATTTTATCATGATAAATTATACTGTAATCTTCAAAATTCTAATAAAATAATATTTTTATTTTTAAAAATTAACTTTTTAGTTATTAATAAAATATTATTTTATTTTATTTTCTTCATTTTTCATTTTTATTTATTTTTTCAGTTTTTTTTTCCGATTTTCCTTTATTTTATTTCAATTTTCTTCATTTTTTTTTTAATTTTCTTATTTTTATTTTTTAATAATATTGTAATGATTTTTAATTAAAATATATATTTGATGATTTTATTATTTATATTTTTTTAAATAAATTTATTTTATTATTATAATATTAATTTCTAAATTTTATACTTGGTCGCTAACTGCCCAATGAACAATGGGTATTGTAGATATATAATGGTATCTAAATCTTTCACCTTATAAATAAATAAGATTGTTTTCAATATTATAAGGTCGAAGGTCAATGGAGAGGAAAGATAAATGTGGACGTCACTTTGCCTTATAAAAGTAAGTATTTGCACTAGTCTTAATCTTTCCTAGTCTAAGTGATGGTGCTCTACCTCTATTTTCTTGGTCTATATATCTTTTTTCTTTCCTTTTCAAATAATTTTTTTTTTCCTTTAAAAAAATCACTTTTTTTTTTTTTTTTATAGAAATCACGTTTTTTGATTTGATTCTCAAATTATACATATATCAATCAGGATCATCACCCACTATCCTTCTCCTCCCCCCCAGCACCAAAGCACCTACTACAATTCCTTCCTTTATTTTCCTGTCTTTTTTTAATATTTATTTATTTATTTGATGCTTTTATTTTAGCCTTACAAAATAAAATAATTTTGGAGTTTATTTTTTAAAAAATTTAAAAATGTTTCAATTATACTAATCAGCTATTATTTTAATAATGTTAAAATCATTTTTAAAATTTAAAAATTTTAAATTTTAATTTTAATCCGAACTAAATTTATAAATAAATAAAATTGCTACTGCTACAATTGGACGCGTACTGTCAGGTTTACCCTATGATTGCCTAATAGTGTTTAATTATGTATTAGGTCCATGATTCGAGTGTTTTAGTGGTACATGTTAACTAAAACGGTCCACAAAAAAATATGTTTGAAATTTATTCTGAAATTTCGTTTCAATGGCAATAATTTCAAGAGTTTATTTGTAAATTTTAAGGGTATTATTTTTTTTATACGCTTTTTAATAATATTTTTATATTAAATAATGACATCATGTTTAAATAATATATAGTGTACATGTTTTTGTTATATTCATTTGGGGACTAAATAGCCTATGGCCTTTTAGCTATATAATTCTGTAATAATAGGATTTTTTATTTATTTTAAAATCTAATCTGAATTTTTATTAATTTTAAATTTTATTTTATAAAAATATTATTTTTAGTTATTTATGTTTTTACAATTCTTCCTTAACAGTTATAATAAAGGTGAACCCTAATGGTCAAGCATCTGATTTCTCTATGCTATTTTGCCATCAGATTGATTTAGCGTGGTTAAGTTGTGAAGTAGAAAAGTAACTGAGTGTAGGCCTTGTAGGGCATCCCTTTTTTATTGAGAGGAATGGTGTATAATTTTATATAATAGCTCTTCACGCAACACATTTTGATAATTTAAAATTTTTATAAAAATTTTTAAAATTTATAATTTGATAGTATTTGATATAATAAATTTAATGATTTTTTTTTTTTTTGGTACTAAACAAAAATTAAATGAATAGCAAAAAAAAAAGTATTATAAATATGATAAATTTGAACCGTTAGATTTAATACATAAAATTTATAATGTATTTTTTTTACTATCAATTTGATTTTTATTTAATAAAAAAAATATATTATAGATTCATTACATCAAACACTATTAAATTTTAATTTTAAAAAATTTTAAATTTTTAAAATGTATCATGAAAAATTATTATATAACAATAAACAACAGTCCCTCAATTTAGAATCAACAACTACTGAATCGTGCGGTGTTTTAAAAATAAATATGCAACAACATCATTAAATCGGAGATTTAGATAATTAGGAGAGAATGTTGAAGAATGCCGCTGATAATTTTTAATTTTTATAGGCACATCCATTAAAAAATAAAAACATCTCATCTATTCTAGCATTAAATAAATATCTGTATGTATTAAAAAAAATTTGCATGGGCTGCCTCGTAATTTTGATTTCTGAAGACTGGTAGATAAGATAAGTGATCACTGATGAGGATAAAATTAAAAACCTAGAATGGAAAATAAGGGCACAAACCATGGGCCAGAGCCGAAACCATGGGCATGTCTTATATTTATCCTCAACGAATAATTACACGTCATTTATTCCTTAATTACTATAAATATTTAAATTAATTCTATAATTACCCTTCATTTATTCCTTGATTAATGATTACTTTAATTAATTTTCTTTTCCAAACCTTTACTCTTTCTCGAAATTGGGTGAGATTTAGCCATTTAGGCAGCAGCCTACCTCTCCTTTATTATAAATTTATTTACTTTTTAAAACTTGAAGAAAATAGTCAATTTTGTTGAGTGTAGATGTATTTAGAGCAGACTTAGAAATTTCAACTTAAGCCACATAATATGTAAATGAATTACATATAAAATTATTAATTATTAATACACCAACCTTAATGGACATTGGGCCCTGTCACTCTCTTATTACATCTTGATTGTTTATGATGACCCCATATCTTCAAAATATTATTGTATAACAACCACATGTCCTCCATTTCGTATCCTTCTTTTTATTATTATTATTTTAGAAAATATTCTCCCAATTAAGGGCATTTTTTTATCGAGTAATTAATTAGCGTTTCATTAATATCACATATATATATTTAAAGTTATAAATAAAAATTTAAATATTTCTAACATACCAAAAAATTCATTATTGTTAGAGAGCATATATATATTATCTTGAATATTGCGGTTAGTATAACACATGGTCAGTTGGGGTTGGTTAGACAATGTGAGCCTCGCATGGCGTAACTTTCTCTAATCTAAGAATTAATATCAAAATATTGCCATCATCATGTGCAATTTCAAAACATTGATAAAAATATATACACTTTTTAATTATTTTTCAAATACTTAATTAAATTAATATTATTAATTAATTAATTATGGAATAGCTTGAACTTGTTACATCTAGTATCATGCATTATTAATAAATATTCTTGCAGCCATATTAAATTAATAGTATTATACTAGTTGCAGGCTTGTGTTTTACTTAAATTTTGATTTTATTTTTTAAAAATATTTTAACATACATAAATTATTACTATTATTATTAGTTTATTAAATTTATATTTTTTTATAATTTTAAATATTAATATAAAAAATATATATAAATCAAATTTATTATATATATAAATCAATTGAAAAATAATAAAAGAATATTATTATAGATATTAATTTGATCTATATACATTTTTAATTGAAACGTATAAAATTATAATAATATAAAAATTTTGATCAGATGAGTTAAAGTAAATTTAATTTTTGATAAAAAAAAATTCTAAGTAATTATTCAACTTTACTATTTTTTTCTTTTATGGAATCCAAGATTCTTGAAATCAAGAATGTAATTTTTTGAAAAGGAAAATTAAAGTATTTGTTTGGCTGGGGTGTGATTAGGAAGAGCACTAAATAAAATTTGATTATGAGTGATGACAAATTGTAATATTCTGCCCCAACATGTAGAATCTATCGCCAGCTTGTTCCTTTTGGAATAAAAAATTGTGTGCGTACTGTGCTTTAATTCCATTTTTTCTACCTTTAAATATCCCACAAGGCACAAGCACCCTTTTTTTTTTATTATTATTTTTATTTTTCTTTCCTATTATTTTAGCATCAAGTTGCTATCAGAACACAGGAAGCCTTAAACTTGGGCTGTGCATCCATGGTTTTAACATGTTAATATAGCTTGAATCCGTTATGTATATATAATTAATAGAAAAAATTGAATAAAACTAAAAGTTCTAATCAACCACTAATTATTAATCAATCTAATGGAAACCAACTAGAGTTTATATTTTTTTATAATTATATTTTTTATATTTTATATTTTTTTATTTAATTTTGATGAAAAATTTATTTTTATGTACTATTTAAGGTATTATATTAATTTTAATTTATTTTTTTATTTAAGTTAATTTTGATTCGTTTCCTTATTTATATAAATTTAATGATTTATTTTATTTTTAAAATAAATTATCATATTAAACTCTTAAAATTTTCTAAAAGTTATTTTTTATATATAGTCATCTAAATTTTAGAGTTAAAATATTTTTTAATTAAAATAAAATAACTTTTATGTGTAAAAGTATTTCAATTTTCAGCTTCCATTACATCAATTTGTATCAGAGTATATGCTCATTCTTTGAAAACTATGTTACCAAGTAGAGAATATCATACTGTATCTATAAAGAAAATTTATAATCATGATATAATAATTCAGATGGAACAGCGTATTATGAACAAAATAAAAGAACGTATGACACAAGTAATGGATCAGTTAACCCAATGGCTGATGAGATTTTGAGAAATCAAATATTTAATTTTCATGTCTTAAAAATTATGTTAATTGTCAATTGGGATTTACCTGCAATATTTAATAATTATTTTGATAAAAAATATTATTTTCTATTGCAATATTTTCATTATCTATTGAGAATCATAATAATATTAAAGAATCACAACAGATTACAACACTAATTCACAAAAATAAAAAATATTACTATGAAAATCCATTCTCCATTAATTTTTTTACTACATCTAATTCTCAATTCATAAAAAAAATAAAAAATAATTGAAATTTATATTGAAAGTTATTAAATATATTGGATGAGAATCATAAGAAAAATTAGAATCATAAGAAAAATTAGAAAGTTTCACATTATTAATGAGTATTTTATGGTCATATATACTCAATACAGAATTTTTTTATTTAAATATTTTTTTTATGATAATGTTGCTACAAATTTGAAAACGAATTTGCTACAAATTTGAAAACGAATTTGCTCTACCCTAAAGAGAATAGTGGAGATCAATAAGAGTTTGTGTTTTTCATATTTATATTTTTGTTTTTTTTTTTATATTCCTTATTTAATTTTAGTGAGAAACTTATTTTTAGGTGTTATTTAAAATATTATATTAATTTTTATTTATTTCCCTATTTAAGTTAATTTTAATTTGTTTCTTTATTTATGTAAATCTGATAATTTATTTCATTTTTGAAATAAATTATCATATTAGACTTTTAAAATTTTTTGGAGACTATTCACCATATATAGTCATGTAAGTTTTAGGATTATAATCAATTTTAAATTGAATTAAAATAATATTTTTTTTAAATTATTTCTCACAATTTTATATAATTTTTAAATCTACGAATTTTAATACCTATTAATCTGATATTCATTATATAATTAATATATTTTTAAAAAATTTTTGCTACATCACAATTTCTCTCTTTAATTAAAAATAAAATAAAATAAAAGAAGTTCTGAATATATAGAAATTCCTCAAAGTAGAGTTCAAATTAAATTTGCTCTTGAAAAATATATATTCTAGAATGAACAGGCATATATATCAGAACTATTATTTTTATTTTTTTTTATTAGAAGAATAATGTTAAAATATAACACTTATATTTGGGATTTCGATCAAAATATCATCACGGTAAGTAATATATAGTATAATAGATTGGCATAACAACTTTTAGGTTGGATCATCAATAAGCTCCTTATTTGGCAAATATTAATTAAGCCACAATGATGATAGCGACTAGATGTTTTTCTTTAAGAAAGGAAAGGAAATAATGACTTGATTTATAATTATAAATTTATAGTCTAATCTTTCATGAGGATAACATAGACATGATAATAAATTAGTTTACTCATTAAACACCAGACACAATTTTTTTATGATATTAATTAATTATAGGAAATGTGAACTTATCATATGCTTAATTATTAGGTAGCGTTCGAAATAATAATAATTAATAACAATAGCAATTATTTATTTTGGAGAGAAATCTTTATTGATGATTAATATAACAAATTAAAAAAAAAAAATTAATACATTATATAATATCATACATACACAACACTTGAAATAATTATGTTACTAATATTTGTAATTTGTAAATAAAAATATCATCAACATCTAAGGAAAATATTATTGGGCTTTTATTAATTTATTCTTCTCGCCTTTATTTTTTTTGTACAATTCATTGGAAAATTGATATATGATGCTAAATTAAAAGAAATATATAGGCAAAATGCACCCCAAAATCTCTTCAATTTTGAAATTTTTGTCTATTGAGCTTCTAAATTTATTTTTATATTAATTGAGTTCTCGAACTATTGATTTCTTTCATGTTGAAGGATTTTTCGACAGTGACTGATGAGAGTATAGTTTACGGACGTTAAAAGTATATTATAATTATTTTATAAGCTGACTGAGATTTTATTATCGGCAAAACGCATTCTGAGATCCTTTAAATTTTGCACTTTTTGTCTATTAAACTCCTAAATTTGCTTTTGTATTGATTTAGCGCTTGAACTATTTAAGTATGGATGATGATGACAATAGTAGTCAGTACTATGATAACTAAGATTATAAAAGCTATTATATTGAATCTGATGAGGATTGTGTAGATGATGCTCTTAGGAGGAAATTAAATAGGGTTAAATTTGATTCAAATGCAAGGATTCCATTTTTTATTTAGGTATGGATTTCCAAAATATTGAAGAATTCAAATATATAATAGCTAGATATTTTATGCTCAAGAGTTTAGAAATACGTTATACAAAAAATGAGCTTAAAAAAATAAGAGTTAAATATACGAAAAACTGCCCTTGGATTTTATTTGTTAACAATGAGAATAACGATGACACTTTGCTTGTTAAAACTATTACCCACATCACAAATGTCGCAAAGTTCATAAAAATATATTTGTAATTAGTGCATCCCTTGCTAAAATGTATAAGAATATAATTACACAACCTAAGATAATTTTGAAAGTTTTAAAAAACTTGTTGTATACAAATTTAAAATAGGCAAGAAATCAATAGTTTGAGAAATCAATCAGTACAAAAATAAACTTAAGGGCTTAATAGACAAAAAATATAAAATTTAGGAATCTCAGGATATGTTTTGCAGATAATAAAATATCAGTCAGCTTATAAAATGAGCATAAACGCGCTTTTAACGTGCGTAAACTACACTCTCGTCAGACGTCGTAAAAAAAAATCTTTTAATAGACAAGAAATCAATAATTTGAGAACTCAATCAGTACAAAAATAAATTTAGGGACCCAATAAATAAAAATATAAAGTTCAGAAGTCTCATAATGCATTTTACTAAATATATATATATATATAGTCATGTAACACACTCTCTCTGTCCTATAATAAGTGATGTTTTAGGGGGTAAAATTTTGTCCCAAAATATTTGATGTTTTAATAATTCTAGGAGGAAAAAATTGTAACTTACTTATATTACCCTTATTTTGAAAAGTAATGTCATAAAGACAGGAAAGAGAGTAGAGTTGTGAAAAATGGTAAAAAATGAATTGTTTACTAAATAAATATGTTAAATGAGGTTTTCTTAATTTGTGTTTTTTTTTCTAAAATATTATTTATTATGGGACTGAGGGAGTATTAATTTAGAATCACTAGTTTCCCAAATAATTAATACTCAATCGTCCCAAAAAGATAATTATATTTCATTTTACACGTTAAATTAAAAAATTTAATTACTTTCAATTTATTATATTAATTTTATCACTTTTTTCTAAAAAACTCATACCTAAAGTATTTCTATTATATATTTTCCATTATTTTTTTTATTTTTAAATATTTGTATTAATTAAAGTACTCTTATTTTTAACTTAAATTTATAATTTCAACACAAAAAGTAAAAAAAATTAATTATGTATGTGATAATATTAATGTGAATTAATGAAAAAAATATATTTAACAATTATCTACTAAACTAACATATAAAAAAAGAAAAATAGACTATAATTTGAGATGGATGATAAAAAAAATAGAATTATCATTTTAGAACAGAGATAATATTTATTAATGGTAACGGTTAAATTACATAAGGTCTAATTAAATGAACTTGTTTAGTAAATAATGAAAATAGGCAATAAATAGTAAGTAATTAAAAGCAATAATAATAAGGCACGAAGGAAATATTTTTGGTTAAAAAATGGAGTATTGATATTGTCTCCTGAAAAAAAAAAAAAACACTAAATACACACAAACCAAACTTAAGGTTTTTTAATTAATAACTCAAAAGTTTTAAATAATTTTTCAATTTATCTTCGCTTTTGCGTTGAAAGAAAAATTAATTGACTTTGTTTCCTCCCATGCTCTGCATCCTTTGCCCCTCTCCCCGTTCATGGGGGCAATGCTTCAAATGCCAAATTGCCTTATTAGTGATAAAACCAAGAATAATAAACTATATCATATAAATTTACAAATATATATATAATTACTTGTATTTTATATTACATTATAAAAATAAATATGGAAACATTAATTTGTTTGTCCTTTTTTTAAACTATATATTTTTTAATTAAGCTACATTATATCAAGACAAATATGGTAATATTTTTTATTTTATTCAATTAAGCTATATTATTATAATTAAAGAAAATACTGTATTTTTTTAAAAAAATTTTAACTTTTAGTATGTTCTCAATAATTTTGTTAAATTTGAAAACACAATATAAATTGTAAAAATAGGGGAATATATAGAATATCACCCACTGCAATTGCAATTTCTGTTATGATTTTTTTTTTTGTACTAAATATGGAAAAAAAAGAATATAATTTTTTTTAAATAAAAATAAAAATTAAACAAAAATATAAAAAACACAAAATGAAATATATATATAATATCAATCTTAATATAAACTATATTTAATTATTTATTATTTTAATTATATGAAAAGATAAAAATTTAAATCTAATTATTCAAAATTAAAATTTTATTAATAAAAATTATTTAAAAAATATATTATAATTAATTTAAGGATAAATTAAAGTATTAATAATTGAGTAAAAAATATAATTAAATAAATTAATAATTAATTTCAAATATATATTAAAGTTATTTTTGCAACGTTTTTTAATTAAAAGAGTTAAAAAATAACAGTCGGTGTGAGTTATTTTTATAATATTATTTTTGTGCTTTATAAAAAAAAAAGGGATGGTTTTTGCTGAAAACGAGAATTAATAGAGGAATGAGTGAAATGAGTTATTTGTATCGTCAAAATTATTTATGTACCTTCAAAAAATAAAAATTATTTTTGTGTATTAAAATAAGAAATATACGAAATATAGAGAGAAAAACGAACTGTGGACCCCCGTCCTAATAAGTCTCTGACGCTCGAGATCATCGCTAGAAAATGGACCCCACACCCCCACATGCCTTCAATAAATTCAACAAATTAAAAAATAAAAAAAAAAACGAAAAGATCCCCTTATTGACGATAATACCCGCGTCTATTGTCCTATAAAAGGAAACGACCTCTTCCTTCTTCCGAGTCCTATATCTGAGCTTTGTGAACTCTCTCTCTAGCTGAAGCCCAGAGCGAAATTATATTATTTCATTTCATTTTTCTAGCGAGATGTTGGGAGTTTTTAGCAGCGCTATAGTGTCTCCGCCAGAAGAGTTGGTGGCGGCCGGAAGCCGGACTCCATCTCCCAAGATAACGGCGGACGCTCTGGTGAAGCGATTTCTCGACACCAACCCTTCCGCTGTATCCTTACAGGTGGGAGACAACGCGCAGTTGGCCTACACTCACCACAGCGAGTCCTTGCTGCTGCCCAGGTAAATTAAGCACACCAATGGACTGGTTATCACAACTTACGCCATGTGTCATCTCAAGCCTGATCACGGTAGCCTAGGCCTAATCTAAAAAAATTATTGGTAAACCATTAACTTACTGGCCAAAATAACTAATAAATTTTTAATTTGAGTTTGATTGGTAATCTCTGATCGCAGGATCTTCGAAACCTTTGATAAAAAATAAATAAAGAATGATCGATTTTATGAGAGGGTTTTGATTTTGATACTGCACTCATTCGATGGTGGTTTACGTATGGGAGGAAATATACGGTTACTGATTGGAAAGTATATTGTATTAACAATCACCTTTTCTCGTGAGTCCTTAGCTTTTCCTTTTTGTCTTTTATTAATTCCGGAATTTAAAGGGTAGCCTATGTCCATCATTCTAGACGGAGTGACTTATCTGGATTATTTCAGCAAATAAAAAAAATTTATTAATTTAAAGAAAATTTTTTATTTAATTTATTTAAATTTAAATTTTATAGAATGTCAAGTGTTTTATTTTTTATATTCTTATTATTTTCTTTCTTTATCTCTTAAGTAATTTTTAATTCTCAATTTATTATATATATATTTAATTTTTGATTCATTTATAATTAATTTTTAATTTTATGCATTTAATTTTAAATATTTCATAGAATTAAAAATTATAAAAAAATATAATAATTTATGGTAAATAATTTTTTATTAAAATATTTAAGAATTCTATTATTCACTCTATAATTTTTTTAGATTTTTTTTAATATAAAAAAAATTAATTATTTAAAAAAATATATATTAATCATTAGCTTATATTTTGATGTGAAATTTTTTGTTCATGTTAACACTATATACGTTTGCATTATTATTGTTATAAGTCATGAACACATGTCAATATTCCTTTTTTTTAATTTTTCCCTAAAAAATATAGAAATGAACTTCGATTTTCAGCCACAATTATTAGCGCTGGGAGATCATTTTCTATTTTTTATTTTAAAAAATTATCAATTTATCGCCAGGGATATTTCCGACCATGATTTTATTATAACCAGTCCATAACAAGTATGCTTGGGCGTCTGATTCCACCAGCCATGATGACCAAATAGTTTTGGTGTTTTGTGGGGCCAGTCATATCATAATTCTTGCATTACTGATCCACGTAGAATCAGTACCATCTCCATGACACTCATTGATACCCATCACTGCATAGTTCAGTCACGGTCAGACACGTGGATGGTCAGATCATATTTAAGTGAACGTCGTCGTTTTGTTAGTGGCAGGAGGATTATCGTGGTTGAGAGTTGGGACCTATCAGTGTGGCTCACTTCCAATAAAGTTAATTGGAGAAATTAGATTGTAAGTTTGTAACATGATATGAATTGGTCTGATCTGAAAAACTAATACACAATTATTTTTTAGGATTATTTTAAATCGCAATAAACATTACTTAAATATTTTATAATATTATCATTATTGCTGTTGATAGGAACACAACTTTAAACTTGAATTATATTCCTATTAAAAATTGGTGATATAGTTACTGGCCCCACTATATTTTGTTTTTATTTTTATAAGAAAAATTGGGTGAACTGTCTTGTGACCATGTGTGATCATTGATGAGTCTTGTTGAATTTGAGGGCTCAACTTTTAATTTTTTTATTCATTTATCTGTAATCAAAGTAGAAAAAACCCATCTGGATTCCATCAAGTGGGTTTCCCTGTCGACTTTTTTGAACCTACCTTGGAGGCCTAAAATGGGCAAGGGAAAAGTAACAGGATAAGGGATAAGGATAACACAATTTTGATAGGGACCCTAGTTGGTCCCCACAGGCATTTCATTTCTTGAAGTAAAGATCTGTGCTTTATTAATTTGGATATATTGGATTAGCAGTCTTTTTGGACTAATTGAATAGGTTTTACTTTAATTACGGAATAATGAATCTGTATTAGTAAAGAATCATTTATTTATTTTTATTAATCACAAGAACTTAATTAATTGTTGTTTGAATGTTGAAAATGGCAGATCATTCGCAGTTAAAGATGACATCTTCTGCTTGTTTGAAGGAGCACTGGATAACTTGGGAAGTTTAAGGCAACAATATGGGCTTGCCAAGTCTGCAAATGAGGTGGTTTTGGTCATTGAGGCATACAAGGCTCTTCGGGACAGGGCACCATACCCTCCCAACCATGTTGTAGGTCATCTTAGTGGGAGCTTTGCTTTCATAGTCTTTGACAACTCTACTTCCACCTTGTTTGTGGCTTCTGTAAGTTCTCAACCGCCATTTAATGCCCTTGTGAAGCTAAAAAAGTTAGGTTGGTTTTTAATTTTTCGCTAATCACAATTGGGGTCGCTGTGTATGTGACAGGATTCATTTGGCAAAGTTCCTCTATATTGGGGGATCACTGCTGATGGATACGTGGCCTTTGCTGATAATATTGAATTGCTTAAAGGTGCTTGTGGCAAGTCTCTTGCCTCTTTCCCGCAAGGTGGGTGTGCTAATTAATTTAAAAAAAAAAAGTGAATAGTCAAATTGCAGAGTAGATAAAATGGTCGTAATAAGCTTATTTGCTGGACTAGTCAATCCATCCAATTTTTGAAATTTCAACCATTTACAAATGACAATGGCATTGAATTTTGCAGGATGCTTCTACTCGACAGCAATTGGAGAACTGAGAAGCTTTGAGAATCCTAAAAACAGGGTCACTGCTGTTCCTGCTAAGGAGGAAGAGATATGGGGTGCTACTTTCAAGGTAAAATGATGATTAAACTTATTAATTAGTTAGTGTTACTACAATAAAACTAGATTAATGGTATTTAATTTTTTGGTAGTAGAGTGTAGTTCTCCAAAAACTAAAAATGGACAGATGATTTTCTTTTTCATTTTTTCTTTTACAATTTTTTCTTGCGATCTTCAAATGGTCCATCAGACTCGGCCCTAAAAAAGAAAAACATTTATTCTCAACTACACATTTTATTATAGTACTAATTGTAAAGTTTGGTGGGATATATGAACTATCAGGTGGAAGGACCAGCAGTTCTTGCAGCCAGAGAGTATTAGACAACATTTCCGAATCAAGTAATTAAGCTGTACGATCGGCACAAGGGGCCATGTGAATTATTGAGTTATGAGTCTTGGGTATTGGTAATAGCAAATGCAGAAGTGGAATAGTGATATTTGTGAAAAAGTAGCTGCAACTTCTTCGTAGGTAGCTAGTCTTTGTCCTAAGCACTTCCGTTTCCACTATGTACAGCCATGTTTTCTATTTAAATAAAAGTAAGTTTGTTAATCTTCATATTCTACTTTCTACTATTATGTTGTATGTGATGCGAGTGTGCGTAGTTAATGCCATTGATCTTGTCCGGAATACCTTAACTTGGCTTTCCAATAAATAAAAACAAAAGATAATGCGTGATAATTAAAGATAGATCAATCTAAAGGAAAGGTGTGTGGAAACTCCATTTGGCCTGTTGGCGATGTATGTTAATATGAAAATAGTGTGGGCAATCAAGGCTTCATGATACACGTATATACAAGTTAATTGATATGATAAGAGAATGGTTCATGGTATGTTAATTACTCCTTTATACCTTCCTATTGGATTATACATATACATGTTGTGGCATTAAATTTAGATTGAAGCTGCCTATAAGCATTGAAGTATGTGAGACTCCCTTGCTTGGAAATTAGGTGCAGCTGCACGTGTGAGCCTCTAGTTTCTTTAGTGCTACTCTTTTAGTTGCCCATTAATTTATGACTTTTTGATTGGAGTTGACTGTTCATACTAGTAATTAGCGGTTAAGGGCAAGAAATTAAATGATTTAATATTTTAATTATAATTTTAAATTTTAAAATGTCACTTCAAATGATAAATTTATTCAACACAATAATAATAATAAAAAAAATCTAAGCTTCAAATTCTAGTTTTCTACTACTCATCCAAAGTCCAAAACCACCATAGTTGAAATTCTGATCTTGTTGTCAAGAGTAAGGTAAATGTGGTTGGACCTCAAGTTAATTGCAGCTATAGTACAATTGTGCAACAATTTTAAATAGAATCTCATAAAATTTATTGCAATTAATATGTTTGTTAAATTCTTTTAAGCTCCTCAAAATATGAAAAGCAACATTTAGTTTTTCTACTGAAATAATTTTGCAAAGATATATGTTAGAGGGGTGAGTCTAAAACACCTATGGTTTTAATAAAACTAGAAATAATGTGCACAAAATTTAAATGCTAAATAAATAATCTAAATCATATAATTTATAAATATTTAAAAATTTAAATCACTTATTATACTCTGTGTAAAAAAATTAATTATTTAAATAAATTTTAATTTAATTGATATTTTTAAATAATATATTATTCAATGACTTAATTTCTTTTAAGCAATCAAATAACTTAAAATTGATCATTTAAATAAATTTTAATTTAATTGATATTTTTAAATGATATATTATTCAATAACTTAATTTTTTTTAAGCTGCCAAATAACTTAAATTTTTGTTTTAGGGATCAAATAATTTAAAACTGACAAGTATTATCAAACACTATATAGTTTATGATCCTTGATTAATGATAGTACATTAGGAACATACGAGCGTGGCTATGAACAGTTCTTACCAAATGCATATGCAAGTGCAGGTCCTTGTCCAATAATTACCTACACTCACGCTGGCCAAGGGCCCACGAGCCCACGACTCAGGCTATGGAGTTGGAAAGTTCGTTGCACCGACACGCCATCATTATCCTAAATAGGGCCCCCCGCCAATTAATTTCTAGTCAGTGTTGGTGCCTTTGTGGTAACGTAATTTTTTTTTTAAAGGATTGTGGTAACTTAATTAATAACCTTAAAATTAAGTTTTATAAGAAAATATAAATTTTTAAGTTAATTTTATTTTTTTTAATATTTGTCAATAAATTAGAATGGAGTTTTGAAACGTTTGAATTGAATTTTTTTTATAAGTAATAAATTAATATTTATTTTCAATTGATTTGATAAAATTCAATTTTAACAAAATTTCAATTAAATAATAAAATTTTAATTTATCAATTCAGTTGTGAAACATTTTCAGATATAAAAGTGAAGCGTAATTTTACTGATCATTTGTATAGTGATTTTATTTTTATGCAATTTCTTTTGACATAGCCTGCCTAAGATGATGTTATTTCACTTGCCCATTAATGCCTTGCGCTTCTCTTTCATGAATTGCTTTTTTGTGCTTCTTATCTCAAGAGAAAACCTTGCCACCTCTTCCCTTAATAAATAAATTATTTCCCTCCCAAGGAATAAGATGTTTGGTGCTCAAATTGGACCATACAAAAATTCTGATGATTTTGATTTAAACAAAAGTTTTGCATCTTTATAGAAACCAGGATATATTAATAATCGAGAAATCTATGATAATTGTGTTAATCAACAATATAAACCCTATATTTTTTAATTTCACTAAACAGGATGAATTGGCAAAAGCTTATCTAACTAAAAAACAAAAATAGCAATATTAAAATATAACAATTACATAATTAGTATCTGTACTTTTAAAATTTTTAAAAATAATTTAATACAATTATTTTAAACCCTTTTTCCATCACCAAAATACTAATTAATAACTCTAAAATTTTTAAATTTGGAGAAATGATAAAGAGAAATTTTTTGAATTTTTGAATATTAAAATAAAATTTTAAATTAAATTGGAGAATTATAAATTAAGAAATTTTAAAATTATAAAAAAATATTTTGATAATAAAAAAATTAAAAAAATTATATAAGATTATTATTTTTAAAGGTTGAGAAATTTCGTAAAAAATAAATAAATTGTCTTGACAATAAAAAAGATGATTTTAAAAGTTGAACATCCATGTAAAATATTTCCTATTATAAATAAAGTTACCATATTAATTCAGTGGATATGTATATGTGTACAGAAATCTATCAACCATTGAATCACTAATCTATTACATGATTCAATGATTGATAATTCGGTTGCATCAGAAAATACATGTTCTTAAATACACACAATTATTTCGAGTAAAATAACTACGCTATGGGGTGTTTAGATGTCATTAAAATAGATATTAAATATTATTTTAAAATTTAAAAAATATTAAATAAATTTTTAGAATATTTGACAGATTAATTTAAAATATCATTTTAAAATTTAATAAAATAAAAAATTTAAATTACATATTTTAATTTATTTTAAAACGATATTTTTAAATCACAATTTTTTTAAATCTTATTTACATCCAAATACGCCCGATATATTTGTAAATTTCAGGAAAGTGACAGGGGTACAATCGTCAACGAGAAAATAAAAGAGTAGGGGGTCAACCAAAATTTATAGTAGTGGGGGACGAGAGAAGACGACGAGGAATCAAACTGGTGCTTTTCAATAGTGGAGTCAGTCTCTCTGAGGAAATTTCTAAATTCAGCTTCCTCTTATATTTTATTTTTCTTTATTTTCATAACTTCTCAATTCTGAAAAAAAAAAGGTTTGATTTTGATTAAAGTAAACTTTTTTCTTTTTTTTTTCTTTTTTTTTTTATATATTTTTTGGGTAATTCTTGCTTTTCCCCTTGTTATTATGCTTTCTCCATCTTCATCTGTAAGTAATTTATATACTTTCTCTGTTTTTTCAGGGTTATATTTATTTCTTGAAGAAGATTAAGAATCGGCCCAAAGAGGACAGGTGTTTATTTTTTTGTTTAGTTGTTTGTTTGCTTATTTATAAAGCTTATTAATTATTTATTTGCTTTTTTGGTAAAGTTGAGTTGGAGAATTAGCCAAATAGCAAATTTCATGCTTGTTTCTTCTTGTTATTATTGGGTTCTTTTTATTTATTTATTTGAATTTGTTTTTTTGGACGTCGAAAAAGTACAGATTATATTTTGGCTATTGAAATCTTTGTCGTTTATAGTCATTCACGCTTGTTTTGTAAAATAAAGACGCCCGTGACGTTACTATTTTGAATTTAGACTATCTCAATTTGGAAGCTTTTGCTTCTAATAGTTTAAGAATTTTGATTTCTGTTACCAATCCTTACTGGGTAATATCACATCAAAGTTAAAATGTGTAATTGTGGATTATAACATTTTTTAGTTGCAATTTTGCTTCCAGAAAATCAGTAGCTTAGATGAGCTCTGTCTTGGCAATTTTCCATTGAAGTCGAGTCCTTTTAAACTCATGGCCCAACATGAGATTATTGAATCAATTCTAATTGGTTATGCTTGTTATTTGTTTATCTGGGTTTTTAGTTTTAAACTTGATATTTTTTTTATTTTATATTAGTTGGCAGATCAAAATTGCCTTAGCTTTTGTTTTTGAATGTTTGTTTGTATTTTGCACTAGACTTACCAGCCAACACTGGTATGGATCAGCAAGGGCATGGGCAGCCTTCTGCAGCTGGTGGAACTAATGCTCCAGTTCCATATGGCATATCACCGTATCACCCTAACCAGATGATGGGACCTTCTGCTACTGGATCACTTCAATCTGCTGCTCAACAAACAGGTGTCACTGCTTCTCAAGCTCAGCTTGCTCAGCACCAACTTGCATATCAGCATATCCACCAGCAACAGCAACAGCAGTTGCAGCAACAACTTCAGAGCTTTTGGACAAATCAGTACCAAGAAATTGATCAGACCACCGAGTTTAAGAACCACAGTTTGCCATTGGCTAGGATTAAGAAGATTATGAAGGCAGATGAGGATGTAAGAATGATATCTGCTGAAGCTCCGGTCGTATTTGCAAGGGCATGTGAGATGTTCATTCTGGAATTGACGCTGCGGTCTTGGAATCACACTGAGGAGAACAAAAGGAGAACGCTTCAGAAGAATGATATTGCTGCAGCAATTACAAGAACTGATATTTTTGATTTTCTAGTTGATATTGTGCCAAGAGAGGATTTGAAGGATGAAGTGCTACCGTCAGTCCCAAGAGGAAGTCTTCCGGTTGGAGGCCCAGCTGATGCAATTCCTTACTATTACATGACGCCTCAACTTGCACCACAGGTTGCTGCTCCGGGGATGACTATGGGTAAGCCTGTGATGGATCAAAATTTTTATGGCCAACCGTCTCGTCCTTACGTTGCAGAACCAATTTGGTCGCAACAGCAGCAGCCACCTACAGATTCTTGAATGAACTATGTCGTTGTTTTAGTTAAAACCTGAAGAAAAATGGGATTAGATTTTGTTTGGAAGATTAAAGCTCAAACTTAAAAGGTTATATTTAGATTTATGAATCGTCTTTTTTTTTTTTTTAATATGGAACATATGCTTCAGATTGGCCCTATGTTTAGATGTTTTCCTTTTTTTGGTTAAGTTACATAGTCAAGGATATGGATTCAGATATTGTAGATAATTTTGTGGGTTGAAAAAAAAAAATCAAGATTTTATTATTCTGTGTTCTTTTTTTATGAATTCATTTCATCATCTGTATTTCGTTATGGCGTTTAGACGAGATAAATTTGCTATGGATTTTAGCATGTATAAGCACTTGAGCAGGCTGATCATAGTCTATACACCATTCCAGTTGCGGTGTGGTATTGAAGTGATGACCTGTGCTACTGGCTACGAGTATTGGAATGATGAAATGTGTGTGCAATGGTTCTAATGTTACCTGGATGCCCCATTGGCATGCCTAGTGAAACGATAACAAATTGCAGGAGCTTCCAATCTAAAAGGGTTTTACATTAGAAAAAGGAAAATTTATTCTCATTGGTTTCTACCCACCCTGAATTAGACTCAACTTTGTTATGATTTTACTCGTACAAAAGATACCTAGGTACTTGAATACATTGAGTGGTGCCCATCATAAATCAAAAGGCATTATTGCCACAGAGATTTGCATTAGCTATAAAAACATTGCTCCTCCACCTTTTCACTTGCTGTTATTTTGGCAATCGGAAATGATACTTTACATGATTGTTAAAGGCCAGAGGATTAGGTTTCACTCCTTACAGATGCTGTAATTTGATTACAGGGAGGAGAAGTTCCTACAGGACAGTAAAATTAATTCAAGCGTTCAGCTTGAACAATCACAGCCACTTAGAATATGGACAAACCAGAAAACAATCCTCTGCAGTATAAATTGCGCATAATGTGAGAAGCCAGCAAACTTGTGGAAGAACTCTTAGAAAGGATGCCGCATAGAATCTTTGCCAATATCAACAGCATCAACAGGCTGGACAAATATCCTCCAAACTGTAAGAAATAAGAAGTGTCACAATAATTACATTTAATTCTTTTGTTTCCAGTAGAAAGTCATGTCCATGACTAGAAGTCTCTACCTCCTTCCCAAGCACTCAATGATGTTGCCGGTTAGAGTTGATCTTTTCTTATTCTCAAAAGCAAGTGATGCAGCCTTCCTCAATAAAGCAGACGAAGCAATGCACCCTAACAGTGTTGGATTTGTTGGACTGCAGCAATTTCAATGAAACATCAAGTCCTCAAATATAATTGAAAATGTTGGAAGTACAAATATTTATGGATTATTAGAGAGTGTTGGATAGCAGAACCTGATGCTCAAATTTCCTTCAGCACCCAAGGTACAATGGCGCGCCCAAGATACAAATACAGCCACACTGGCTCAAAAAAAAAAAAAGGGATGCATCATAAAATATTCAGTGTAAAACAATAACACACATTTTGATTTTCAAAACCGAACGCTAGGCATGGATACACCAAATACGGACAAAGTTATTTTTGGAGAAAATGGCGAACAAATTGGTTTGGCAAACTGAAAAGAACAATTAGCTTTGGCAACCTGAAAAGAACAGTTAGCCTTTTGAAATCATAGCAAAGGCAAGGGACAGCAAGATTACGTGAAACACATAATCAGAAAGCCCAAAGAAATTATAGTGTTCCAAAAGAAGAAATTATAAATAAACAGTGTGGGGTACTAGCCAAAAAAATTGGACATAAATCTATATTTGGAATGGTTGTTTGAATTATTTGTCTACAAAATTTAATGCGATCAATTACCTTCCGGAAAGGATATCACCCTGGCCCCCACAACGCCTAGGAGAACCGTAGATGCTCACTGATTTGACTGCATAAATTGACAAATGATTAATATCAAAGTAATGAAGTTTCTAAAGCCTAAAAGACAGTAATGATGCCTAGACTCATTTAGTTTGATTCACAGAGCAGACTAAATGGAAATTTGACATTCCAACTCAAACCTTGAATAAAAAATCAAATACTGTTTGAGCAACTTAGCAAACTAGCATGTGAATATCTAAAGGACATGAAGATGTAAAAACAGACAACCATAATTATGTGATAATCATATTTATTTATTGCGTACCTATCTCACCATCACTGACAAGGTCAGATTTTCCTTTCCGTAAGATGGTTACACCACCAACCCTGACCAATAAAGATACTATGCATTAGAAATTAGAATGTTGACACAACCGAGAATTCAGCACACTCGGTTACATCATATATTCCAAGACGAGTGCTTGATGCAGAAAATAAAAATATAGTTTTGCAACTGCAAACCGTTAAGACTCCAATTCTATAAAATTTGTCTTAGGATGATAGTCAACTGCAAACCATCAGTGTCCAATTCTATAAAAATTGTCTTAGGACAATAGTCAACTGGACTGATCTACATTCAATTTACGCTAGCTAACTAAATACTCACATAGGTAAGAAAACTTAATTCAGCCATCTGTCCATTAAAGGCCTAATTTCAACTATTTATCCATTAAGAGATTATTACATTTGATGATGAGTATAGATTGAGTGCTTGAGAAATATTCAAACTCAATTTCAAGAAATTCCATAAACAGACAGATACCTTTTGGCAAGAGAAAGTAATTGCCCATGAGCATCTTGATCATTCACCTCACAGTTTAGAACTTTTTGAACCAGGCGCTTATATTCATTCACATTTGGGGTTAGGACAGCTAAAGGATAACCGCTAACAAGATCAAGACTTTTTGTTACAAGGAAGAGTCCATCCTGGGAAATATTCACTTTATCAGGCATATAACAGCATAGGCAAATGCCTTACTCAAGGCTACAGATAAATAATGGATGAAGCCCACATCTCAAAAAGATCAAATGCATATCACTAATTACATACCCCGTCTACAACAATTGGAACATTTGACTGCCTTGCCTGCTTCATAATCTCACTCACACAATCCTGCATACAATCCTGCAGATAACAAGCAAATATAAGGGAATTCCATGATTATACAGGGAATACAGCATGGGGCATGCATGATATGGTAGCAAGCATGAGGAACTGAAAGTGAAAAGGTTAACGCACAAGCATATGGCGATGACAGCACGCCAAAGAACTTTTAATGCAGAGTAAAAAGCTGAAACAGCCTAGCAATATAAAACTCAAGAAAGCAGGAAATATTCATATTCAAGTCAAACCTTATGAAGAAAATATTGAAACAGTTAATTCTATTGCGGAATAAAGAAGAAGAGTACTGTAGAGGACAAGGGATCCTCCTACAAAACTCAACAAATAACTACAAACAAGAACATAATAACAAGCTAAAACTGTAATGCCCTCCAATAAATTCTCTCCAATGTACTCTAATACATTCCATATATGAAAGATCATGAATTTGAAACTAAAACCAAGCGCCTGATATGAAAAAACGGAAGCTACTTATAACCACGTGCCTCATGCAAAACTCAGTTATTTGACATAGAGAAATGAACAAACAAATAATTGCATATGCAAACTGGAAACTAGACTAAGAAAAAACACACCAGAAGAAATGGGTCCCTTCCAAGGCCAGGGCCAACAATAAGACAATCAAATCTCTCCATCCATTTATCAACCTCAGCAACAACCTTTCCTGATATGTATTTTCTGTCCCCATCCCTAAAAAAGCGTTTTTTCCCCACAAATTACAGGATTCTGTTCAGCAACAAGGATATATATCACAATGAATAAGTATACATAACAAATAAGCATAACAGAAAATACCCAATACTGTAAGATTCCTCCAAAACAGGATGTACAATCAACTCAGGACTGTAACTTTTGATTACTGGAGCAGCATCTTTGGTACAGAATACATGGGACAAATCTGCGCCCTGCAAAGGAAAGAACACAATCATGTTAACGCAAATCTAGTTAAAAGTCAAAAATGAAGACAATAAATAATAATAAAAAAAGACAATTTAAATGGGAAGGAGTAGGAAATCACAATTTTCAAAGCTGAAATAGCAGCAAAATAAGGAGCACCAGTGTACTCCCGACACCCACCAATAACAGCAATTTTGCCTGAAAAAACATTCAAAATATTTCATAGGAAATGACAATCCATAATCATCAGTATAAAAGTGATAGGATACTGAAACAAAGGCGGGGATTTTCCATGAGTTTTACCTGCCTGGCCTTTATGTCTAGTTGGGTCAAGAATTGGAGTAATTGCTCTCAAGATATTCTCAGCATCAGCCTCCGAATTGGTTCCACTCAAAGATTTTGTTTCTTGCATTCTATTCTCAGTGCTGTAATTACTGCGACCTCCAACTCCAAGAGACCTTATCAAGAAGTGCTGCCTTCTCAACACAGCCGAGGAAGCTAATGTGCAATTTCTTGCGGTGT
>CANXYC010262288.1:0-38025 GCA_948193065.1 Aleurites moluccanus | reverse complement strand
GAAAGAAAACATCAAAGAATGGAGAGAGATGGTTTGGCCGAACCATGTTGCAGCAAAAATGGTGAGTTTTGGCTGAAATTTTTCAAGGAAGAAGATGACAAATTGTTATATATATCCAAATATAAAAGGTGTGATCCAATGGTTTAAGTTTCATGGTAGTTTTGGTGAATCTTAGTCATCCAACCATCCATTCTTCTTACTTTCATACTATTGGTTCATCCAAAGTCAACCAAGATGAATATCACATGCTTTTAACACACCAAGTCAAAAACTAAAAGCAATAATCCCATACTTTGAGCTTAGGATAGCAAATTTGCAACCTACTCATCTAACCATCCAATTCTTCATCATTTGATCCAACGACTAGATTTAATCAAGCCTAAACTAATACCATAAGGTTGCACACACTCAATAACTCCATATTATAAAGGAAATGACTAAAATACCCTTAGTGCAACCGAAACACCAAAATCAAGCAACGTGCCGATAAAAATTTTCAACCCGGATTATTTCTTTATCTACTGCTCAAACAAATAAAATAATGCCATTTTCAAGTTTTTAAATTATTTTCTCCTTTTAAATATGATATTAAATTCATAAAATTCCGACGGGCAAAAAATGACCATTTTGCCCCTAGTTCACCAAAAACTCAAAATTTTCCGATTAATTCCTAACAGTCTCTAAACCACTTTTATGCCCAAAATCTATTCAAATAATATTCATAACTATTTATTCCATGCATAAACATATATCATTATCAATACAAAAAGAAAGAAAAAAATTTTCCCCTCTATTGCTCCTCTAATGGTTTGGGTTAGCTTTTGACTGAGGTGTTACACCACCCAGGGTTGGCTGATCCGCCACCTTGTTGGTAGATCCGCCACCTTGCATTGCCCTACACATCGCCACTTCTATTTGGCTGATCCACCAAAGCCCTGGGCGGGTCTACCACCTAGTGTTGGCGAGTCTGCCACCTTGGTCAGCCCAATGCACCATGCATTATCATCGTGAAACCCATGCGTCGCACCTGCTATCTAATAGATCTGCCAAAGCCCCAGGAAAATCTAGGCCTTCTTCCAGCGGGCACAATTACTGCTCACTGAAAAGTTTTCTCTCTCTTCCCTTGCCTATAAATATGGTGTAATACCCTACGAAATCATATCTTGTATGCATGATTTAATTCTCAGTTTGTGGTTTGAAAGTATTGAAATGATGAGAAATAATTTTAGAGACATAGTTAGAAAGCAAATGCAAGACTTTTTCGAAAATCGTCGGTATCAGAAACACTGTCGAGAAAATAGAAGTTCGGGCAACAGTTGAATTTATGATTCTGACTAGGGGGTAAAGGATCACATAAATACATGTGTAATTATGGTAAAAAGAAAGAGATGAAAAAGGTTTAGGAATACTGAAAAAGTAAGCAATGGCAAAATCATAAATAAATGAAATTTTAAGGGGTATAGTAGAAATTGATTTGTCTGAGTTTCAGAATGGCTCTGAAATTATTTTTATAAATAAGTATAAATAAAAATAAGCCTTTTCAATCCCCACTTTGAAATCCAATTCTCAACAGAATTGTCAAAATAAATTACAGAAGAAGTTGGGTTCAAAGTATGAATACTTGAATGTTTAAGGACCAAAATGAAATTTATCGTTTTGACTTAATATATAAGGAATGCCTTAGGAGAATTTTGCCATCTTCTTCTTCCTTGTTCATGGTGGTCGAACCATTCCTTGCCATTTCTCCTCCATTTCCAAGCAAATTTCCTATAAAAAAGCTAAATAAAACTTAAGAATTAGCATAGTTCTTCCATCCTCCATCCATTTCTTCCTTGAAATCACAAAGGAAACCAAGGAAGCATTGAAGGAAAATTTCGGTGGAATCTTCAACTTGAGATAATCAATTAGTTTATTTAGTTTCATGGTTGTTTTAGATGATTTAGAGGTTGAATTAGATGGGTATGGTGGTTGATTGCATCAATTGATGCATTTGAAACATTTTCCCTCATTTCCAAAACCTAATGGAAGTTGTATGATTTATCTTGATGAATTAGTGTTAGTTTATATTATTTGAACTTATAAAATGTTAATTGGAGGCTAATGGATGATTAATTTATAGTTATTTTGTTGTAAAAAATCAAGTTATACATAGTTGTGAATATTGCCTCCTTTGAAGCTATTGGTGGGAAATCAATTTTTCTAAGCTATTTGGAGTGTTAGGTGAGTCTTATATGTATCATTTAACATGTCTAATGTATTGAAATTAAAATTGAAAACCATATATAAAAATCCATGTTTGGCCGAATCACCCTTTACTATTCACCCTTTGAAATTTTGCTTTGTTTTCTCCTTGTTTCACATGTTCATTTGATCCTTTAAATATTATTTATTGTTGTATAATTGTTGTCTATTGTGATACCTTGATTGTGGCTTTGTTGTTAATTGAATGGGCAATGCCAACTTTGCACCAAAACCTAACTTAATGGCTTGCCCTATTATGCCCACCATGTGTTTGATGAAATGCCTAGTTGTTTTATCATTGGCCTATCATTCCTTCATCCATAGGCCTACCAATTTGAATGTCATTGTCACCAGCTTCATTGGCATACCAATTGTGCCTACCGATTACCTATGTATAACCTATCTTTGCTCCATACCTTTGTTGTTTACCAAACCAATTGTCATTGCATAACTATTGCTTATTGTTATTCCTTTGATCCAATTGCTACTTGAAATGACTGATATTGAGAAAATTGTTATTGGTGATATCATTGTTGCATAATGGTATCTAATGATATGTTTCACTCTTGTATTGACCCTAATATGGCTTGACAGAGCTGCCGCTCCGACAGGGTAGTGGGTACATATTGTCGGCAATGTGCACATTGTTTACTGATGCCCTAGCTGGGAAGGTTTATTGGTCCTAGCCATAAGACCTGATCAGTCTTATGTTTACTGATATGAGATTGACTGTATGTTTACATATAGTCCATATTGTTCTGACCCTTTATCTGTCTTACCATATTATACCATTCTTTTAATATGACTATTGACCATTATGTTATCACCTGTTATTGATTTTGTAAACTGTTTATATTGACATATTAACATCATTGTTTCCTCTGTTACCATTTGTGATTGATCCAAACCATATTCATTGGCGATGCTTATTAGATTCATTGAGTATCTTATATACTCACTCTTTTCATTGTTTACAATTTCAAGTGAAGAGTAGATAGCAAAATCCCAAATTTCATACTCTCTGTGGATTCCTGCAGTCTTTTGTTATTGATGTAATTATTTTAAATACAGTATTTTGATGTTCATAATCTAGCTGCTCCATGGGGTATGTATGGGTTAGTTAGGCTATGAACATGTGTATATATAATATTTTATGATATATGAGTATTGATATGATATGTGATGATGGATGTTATAGCCAATAGCATAAAATTATAGACAGTTTATAGAATTGCAGAATGAACAGTAACTAAGTAAATTGATTACTTATTTAATGGTTATAGATATTTGCATATGATACTAGATTCTACTGGTGTCAGTCGCCATTGGCATCTTCTGCATCCTAAGACCGTCGCGATCTAAAACCGGGTCATGATATATAGTCTTCCTTCTTCCATTTTGGAGGACTCTCCTTAGACAAATTGAACACTCTCTCTTTGAGAAAATTTTACCTATGCTTAGGGTTAACTGAAAATAATTAAAAGATAACATTTTCTTTTAATTCTTTTTGAATTAAAAGGAAATTAAAGACCTTATTAATTTGGTTAAACTCTCTTTGAGTCTCAAATTGAACCAATTTGAATCGACTCTCTTTGAGTCTCCGAAGTTAGAGTTTCGCTTCTCTTTGAATGAGAAATCAGTCTCTTTAAATTCTCTTTGAATTTTGAGACCAAGAAAAAAATGAGAAATTGGCCCATCAAACCTCAATTTAATTCTCATTGAATTAATTTGACCTTTTCAAACTGGAAATTGATTCCAAAGTGGAACTCCGATCCGAAAAAGTCATTTAACCAACGCTGCCACAAGAAAAGGTTCAATTCGACTCTTTTCACTTCAAAGCATCTCGAATTGCATGATTTAAGCTTAAGCAGCCCTTGGCGAAATTCGAATCATTTTTTAAAAAGTCTAAGCGGCCCTTGCCAAAATTCGAATCATTTTCGAAAAAGCCCAATCAGTCCTTTGCAAAAATCATTTTTAAAGCCCAAGCAACACTTGGTAAAAATCATTTTTAAAGCCCATGCAGCCCTTGGTAAAATTATTTTTTAGAAGTTCAAGCAACCCTTAGCAAAACTTGTTTTCAAACCAAAACTCCCTAGGTATGTTGGTTCAGCATCAAGTCCAAAAAAACCCTAAAAATCATGTTTTCAATTTATTTGCTTTTATTTAGTCATTTCTGGAGAATTTTTTATTGACCTAAAATTCACAAGAACTAGAGTCAATATATCTTGTTAAATTATAATTGGAAAATTTGTGATCGACCTAGAATCCACAAGGGCTAGAGTCGGTATCCTCAATTCAAAATGTAATTTATTGTTTTACTTTATGTTGTGGATGATTTAAAGTTGTTTTATCACTTTAGCATCTTATAACTGTCATTCACAAAAATAACATTTTAAGTCATGATTAAATAGAAAGCCAATCATTGTTACTTTTAATCAAAAACCTAGTCTTCGAACCCATAAATTTGGTTCGAAGGTCTAGTATGTTTTTCATTGGATTGCAAATTGAAGTCAAAATTGAGTTTTTACCTTATATTTTTCCAATAAAAATAAATTAAGGTGGCAACTGCCCAAAAGGTCCCAACGACCAAAATCATTTTTGAAACACGATATCTATAGCGGGTTACATGCTCTGCAGAGTTGTGAGACCAAACCCAAATGAGCATTCTGATTTTCTTTAGAGGACCTTGGACTCAGTGCTCGAGTGATGCCTTATAGTTGGCGACTACACTAGGGAGAAATCATTTTTTAAAAAAATAAAAATAATAAGAGGACTAGCAATTGGTTGAAAATATTTTCAAAAGTAACTTTAATTTGGCTTTCAATTTAATTTTGGCTTTACTTTCCATGTATCATTACATGGGCTCTTTGCCTAAACAAGTTATGAAATCTTTGTCATTCGGATAGCGACTAATTGACCCGGCAACTTTTTTTTAGTATGTCGGGAGGTTACAAAAGCACCTAGCCTGCGATGTAACCTCAATCTTTTTGAGATGTAACGAGCAGTCATACTGTTGGACCCCACGCGAAACTCTTTGTTTCACATGTAGTTAGGTATATCACTACTATATTGTGAGGGGTACTCTTTTTTATTCAAAACACCTAGCCTTCATGTAGTGAACATTAGATCTTGACTCTAGGTCTTATGTTCCATAATAAATCAAGATCCATGCTCATAAAATAATTTTTCCATGTGCATTCATACATACATACCGTGTCCATATGTCCATAACATAGGACTAAAAACCTGTGAATTTTGTATCAACCTCTGAAATCCTTAAACTGGTAGTTATATCAAACCCATTTGTAAAAAATCAAAAATTCTCGTAGTCGAACCCCGATCCAACGAAGTTTGTTTCTCTCATACCTATATATGTTTGACCCCTATTGTTATACCCCCAAGTTGTACAAAGGCTATGTCCCTATTTTTTCCCTTTTGAAAGGTACCGATGGTCGAAGAAGTTAACATAGATAGCATAAACACCTTTTTCACCAATCTCCTCAAAAGACAAGAGGACACCTTTCGATATGTTATGTAATCCCAACGAAACATGTTTTTGGAAGCCCTAAACCAACAACGTCAGTCCATTATTCAGGAAGTGAAAGGAATCGTTGAACGAAACCCAGTTACCAATCAATCCAACCATAATCAGGATGCCTCCACTTCGATTTCCCTTGTCATTGATCTAACCAATAGTGGGAAAGCCAACGAGACTGCTGAATCCCCACCAGCTGCCACACTACTCTCGCCTTCTCTCCAAATTTCATGGATGAGAAGATTCCAACCAATCTGAAAACTCGAAAATTAATGAAAAATTTTGAGGATATGGAAAGAACCCTTAAAAGCTTCAAAAGACATTATGCCATAATCGATGTCGATACCCTTACTATGTTCCCCAATGCCAAAGTCCCATCCAAGTTTAAGATGCCTATCATGGATAAATTCGATGGTACTGCTTGCCTTAAAATCCATTTGAAAATGTAAGTGGGGACAATGAACCCTCTAGTTGTAGATAATGAGATCCTTGTTTAATTATTCCAACAATCTCATACTGGTGCTTTAGTGAAATAGTTTGTAGATTTGGATTATAATTTCAAGAAAACCCGAGTTGATATCTATACTGTCTTTGTCAAATAATATCATTATCATTATTGTCAAAAATCTTCTTCCTATCTATTAGACCCACCTTCAAACTCAGTATTTACTAGATTTTAGAGCTCTCATTGGTAATGCTTCCTAAATTGAGGATTTGATTCAGAATGGTCATATTTATCGCATCATCATATCATTACAAGGATGAATTGTTCATCTTGATACAAGAATTTATTGATTATTTCGCTAAAAACCCAAAGACACGACAGATATTAATCCAAATATAATAATTCATTAAATTCTGATTTATAAGCACAGCATGTGCAATAAAAATTTGACAAGGCTAAAGGCAAAATAATCTTTAAATCCTGAACTTTTTTATATAACATATTAATCACACAAAAAAAATTGTTTTTTTATAATGTAAAGCGTTAATAAAATTAATCAGAAAATGTTTGTGAACAATTATCGTTGATCATCGCCTAAACCAAGTCCATTAAAAAGTACGTGTGAGATCAAATGAGTACCGTCAGGAAGATCGACTAATGCAAGGGATTTTTTTTTTTTTTCATTTTACGCCCATTGTAGCAAAGGCAGCTTGATATTCTTCTCATTATACAATATACAACGTAATCTAAAGATTAAATTATTGCTTCTTGGATGCATTTTCACGCTGCCGTTTAGAAGAATCCCCTCTTGGACTTTGACATGGTATCAAACCAAATGAACTTGCTGGTGGTATAAATCCATAGCTTGATGATTTATTTTCATTTGATTTTCCCCTGAATGCAGGTAATCTAGCTTTGTGATAACCAGGAGTGGTCTGTCTCATGCCATGGTTTATCAGTGATTTAAGGAAGTTGCTTGGACTCTTGTTTATAACTTCCCTTCTTCCTGGAGCAGAGTTGTCAATCCCAGTTGCATGGACCAATGATGTCAGCGAGTCTATAGATTCCGAAGGTAACAAGGTCTCAGATACCCCATCATAAGACAGAACATGAGCAATAGCATGCATTGAGGCATCCAGAGCAGGAGCAAGTACTTTCCGAGGATGTGTTACCTACAAAACATTGAACAGCGTCAGATTAAGCTAAACCATGAGATTTGTTGAACCACAAATATGGGAGTTAATTACTTTAAATAAGATTGCTGCTGATAATCGCTCTCTCAAGCAATAAATCTGAGCAACATCAAGGGCCGTTGATCTGAAATAAAGCCACCGATCTACTATTGTCGTAACTGAATTATCAGGAGATGACATGATCTCCTCATCATTGTTTCCACCCAACTTCTCGTCTGTTTCCATCTCATCCTCCTCACTTTCATCTTCAACTGCACCATCACTTCCATCATCCTCCTCTTCCTCGTACTCATCCTTGGCAGGAGCAACTACAATATCTGTTGCTAGCAGTAACAATGGGACTGGCCCAACAATAGTACAGTTCCTTATGTGCAAGCCCCCATCCCCTCGGGTTATCTCATCATACACAATCAAAGGGCAGTCACCCATTTTCTTGAATGTTAATTTATAATTAAGGGAATGGGGGTGCAGCTGAACTTTAGCACCAGTTGCAGTTTCTACATGGAAACATTTCCCATTTTTAGCTGGAAGAAATCTCCCCACCATAGGATACAAACCAGCGACAAGCACAGCATGCAGTATTCCCGGGTTATGTGCATTCATATTACAACACAAGACATCATCCTGAATGAACCCATTACGGATTAGTTCTGCCTGAAGCTGCTTACGCATACCATGCAGCATATTCATGGTGCTCGAAGAGATGAAAAACTGAGAACAAAACCGTCCTTCTTGACCCCTTCCTTTAGCATTCTTCCAGCACTCAAAGGCTGCAATAACTGCCAGCTGATCACTGTTCCCGCCATAAAGTGAAGCAAGCTCAGATTTAGCAGCATTAGCTCTCTTCTTTTCATTTGGCAAGACAGGAAGGGTAAATGGATCTCTATAGTCAGAGGCACATGCCATGGTCAAAGCTGGGTCAAGGCAATTCATCAATATTGCAAAGAAAAGCATCTTGCTTGTCAATGGATGAACAGGCAAGCAGCCTAGCTTCTCTCCTAGTTCCGTCAGTTGTTCATCTAATGAAAAAGCCCCAATATCCTGAAGAACAACAATGGCATTATGTATACTTTCAGGAACCGGAGGGTCGAGCGTCTTCCGCATGAAATCTTCTATCTTGCAGTTGGGATCAAGTAACTTCACCTGTATAAAATAGTACAGAAGGAAATGAGTTCGGAACAAGCAACAAAAGAATGCAACTTTAAGATTGAAAATCTGGGGAAACAAGAAAAAAAAATTTCTAATTCTGTCAATCTTGTCCATAGAAGTTCCAAGGTAACTGAAATGCATGCCTACTTTCCTTTTTTTTTTAAAATGCATGCATATTTTAAAAGGGAAAAAAGAGGCATTAAAAAAACTACTTGCAAACAGAGTTCTTCAATCGGTATTCTCTTAATTTCAGGAACTTGGAAATCTGGCAAAGAAGCTGCTCGAAGTTTTGAATAAAGATGATAACATATTCCAGGCTGACAGCGGCCTGCACGTCCCTCACGCTGCCTTGAACTTGCTTTGGATACCCAGGAAGACTGAAGAGTTGATACATTGTTATAAGGATCATAACTTTTTTCTTTCATTCGACCACTATCAATAACATAGACAACATCATCAATGGTAATGGCACTTTCAGCAATATTAGTTGAAAGAACAATTTTGCGGCAACCCTGACCTGGGCGCTTGAAAACTTTCTTTTGCTCCATAGATGGGACCATAGAATGGAGAGAGATTATCACAAACTTAGAAGAGTCTTTGAAAAATGGATTTGCTAGTACTCTCTCCCGGGTCTTGTTAATATCATCCCATCCAGGGAGGAAAACAAGGATGGCACCATCTTTCGAATCAACGCATATTTTCCTTAATAACTGTTCTATAAGAACAACATCAATAAGTTCAGGGTTAATTTTTGCCAGATAGTTATCAAGTAGTTGCTGTTGTTCTAGGGAGTCCGTCTCAACATGTCTTTTTATAACTTCAGCAGTTTCTTGCTGGTTTTCTCGTTTTGCCCATTCCATTGCTGTTATTCCGTTCTTGTCCTGTAAATAACAATCCACACCAAAGGACAGAAGCATGCAAACATCACACACTCTACCCTTACCAGCAAAGACCATCAATGGTGTCAGTCCAATCAAAGAATCTTGGTAATTGTAAACCTTAGGGTTTCTTTCAGAAGAAACAAAATCCAGGAGGGGATCAAATTCATCATCTGTCCAAGCCAAGTTGATAGCTTCATCTAAAGTAGCTTTGTCTTCTTCCATTAGCTCATGGCTTTTATTTGGGATGCTTGGCATAGAAGAATCGATATGATTATCATCTGAAGATTTTAAGATAGAAAGTACATCCTCCAAAAAGAAACTTTTAACCTGAGTAATACAGAACCATATTAATATACAAGTCCATATAAGATAAATTATTAGTGATAATCTTGGAGAGAGTATTACAGGATAAGTGAACCCAGGAACACGAATAATTGGGCAGCCACCAAAATATTGTAAAAATCGTTCAGCATCAAGAGTAGCACTCATCAATACCTGTTGGTAAATGATAATAACAAAATGAATGCTGATAACATAATCTCCCTGTTTGAAAACTCAAATTTTGCAAGAATTTAATTCAAATGAATTCTTTTCTATCAATTTTCATGTTTGGAAAGAGGTAGTTTATAGAATTCAATTCTTTTAGTATAAAAAACTAAATGATGTCAAAGTAAATATAAAATCATGTCACTTTGCAAAATTTTAATTTAATTAAGATTTGATTTATCATCGAAGTCCACAAATATATATTATAATCTCTTAAAACTTCAATATTATTAGTTATTGTTAAATAAATATAGGTAATTAAGAAAATAAAACAAATTCAACCCATTATCTATGCAGTGTTTGGAATAATTCTTTTACAGGAATTAAATTCAATTATATTGAAAAAATTGAATTAAATTCTTCAAAATGAGTTTTTCCAAATGGAGCCAATCAAAATATAACAGCACTTCAAAGAAATAAGGCCTCAAATTAGATAAATTAATTCATATGTAGAGAAAAGAATTTGAACTAACCAACCGAAGATCAGGATATGCAGGAAGCATGTCTCTGCAAGTAATTAATGAAAATCAGAGAAAATACTCCAATAATAATATGCCAGTACCATAAAAATAAAAACTAAGCATACACTAATGACTCTACATTAGCAACAGCACCTATTAGTTTCCCCCACCCAGATAAATTCCAATATAGAGTGAAAGTTCAGAAAGCCGTTACCAGATGGAAATCCTCAACAGAGGTGAAGTTGAAAAATTGAAATCAGCCATGAAGTACCTGATAATTGCCAAAATGAAATCTGAGTAGCGATCCCTTTCATGAATTTCATCCTACAAACATGAGATCATTGGAAGGACAACTATCACAACCAGTTCATAAATATATGACCAAAATTATTACTATGGGAATCATATGAATCATCAGTTCTGTGAAGATATTCTAGCAAAAAAATTACAAAGGATACCATGCTAAGCACATCTTCACCCCAGCAGCATAAATTAGCCCCCTTTAGTCCATTTAAATCAACCAAAATATTGGCTTCTTGCTATAGGAAATCACTTTTTGGCTTTCCCACCACAGAGCTACTTTGGAAGCAGAAGCAAAATAAGCTCATGAAGAATTCATCACTTACAGACACGCATGCACAGAGAGAGAGAGAGAGAGAGAGAGATAATATGTTGTTGAAGTGACTGTATTTTATCCCTTTAATATTTTCTCAAATATAATACTAATATAATTAGGAACGGTACAGGAATGAAAGGTACCAGCCTTCTCTTTATACTAACTGGAAATAAGTGGATTGACTACTCAAATGTTCTCTTTCTTATACAAAATATCCCTGAATATTATATTTTTTAGAGAAATTATCAAAAGTACATCCATCAAAATATGTTAGCCCTAAGTTAAATGGTTTCATATCTAAGGCATCTGACTGGAGAGATAAGTATTTCAGGGTCCGATAATGCATTCCAGAGAAAACTTAACCATAAGGTATCAAGGCATAAACTATGACAGTAACAGAAAACAAACAAATCAAAATATTGAAAAAGAAAATTATTACCAAAAAACCTTGTGCTTTAGGCAGGGTTTTTTTTTTTTTTAAACTGCTTTAGGCAGGGTTTTAAATATCAGTTTTGGAAATGATTCTGGAATCGGAAATCAGGTATCAGTCAGGTTGAATAGTTCCAAATTGGACTAAATCATCTGCCACTACTGTGATTTTTTTCAAACCACTAGCAAATGACTCAAATCAGAGAGAACCATGAAATTCATTTATTTTTACAAGATATTATACCAATAAAGTATGAAATGTGTACAAAACCATTAAATTTTGTTAAATTGTACAACCTATAACATTTTTCCAAGCAAATAACCATCCAATAAAGTAGACATGATTTATTGTAGACCAAAGAAACTAATGCAAAAAAAATCTTGTAAATCTAAATATTTACATTAGTATTCCTAAAAATTAACATGTGCAGTACCTTTTCTAAAAAAAAAAATATTTATAGTAATTTAACAAATTAAAATTGATAAAATATGCATGTGTGTAATATACAGCTCACATATCCAATATGAACGTTAATATTCCTAAAAAATTTTGCAATACTCAACTCAACTCAACTTAATCTTAATTCCAAAATTAATTGGGGTTGACTATATGTATTTTTTGTTTTTACTCCAAACGATTTTAGGAAATATCTACCGATAATTGTAATGTCTCTAAATCATATTATATTCATATTTATGGCAGCTAATCATGACTACCTCTACATCAGTTAGATATCAAGAATGCTCTTTTACATGGTAATCAATAGGAAGAGGTTTATATGGAGTAACCAACTCGGTTAGTTGCTCAGGGGTAGTGCGGGAAAATTTGTCATCTTCGCAAATCCCTATATGGTTTGAAACAGTCCTCGTGCTTAGTTTGGAAAATTTAGTTAGGCAGTGAAATAATTTGGAATGCATAAGAGCAAGTATGATCACTCAGTTTTTTATAAACATTCTGCATCTAGTATTATTCTCTTTGTCGTGTATGTGGATGATATTGTCATCACTGAAAGTGATATTATGAAAATCTCCTCTCTGAAATATTTTCTTCATAGCCAGTTTCACACGAAAGATTTCAAAATATTAAAGTATTTCTTAGTAAGTGAGGTAACAAGAAGCAAGAAAGGTATCTTTTTATTTCAGAGGAAATATATGCTTGACTTATTAAATGAGATTGGAAAGTTGAAGGCTTGATCATGCAGTGCCCCAATACTTCATAATCTGCAACTTACAAAAGATGGAGACTTATTTGAAAATCTTGAGAAGTATAGGAGACTGGTTGGAAAATTAAACTATCTTACAATAACTAGTCCAGACATTGCATACTCTGTCAATATTGTAAGTATGTCCTCCCCAAGGGTTCATCATTGGAAAGCTTTAGAATAGATCTAGTATTATCTAAAGGGAGCTCCTAGACGGGGAATATTATATTAGAATCATGGGCACACTCACATCGAATGTTTCTCAGATGCAGATTCGGCAAGTTCTAAGATTGGTCGAAGATCAATTACTGGTTATTGTGTTTTTATCAGAGGAAACTTGATCTCATGGAAAAGCAAGAAACAAAATGTTGTATCTCAATCTAATACAGAATCGGAATATAAAGCTATGGCACAGTCTGTGTGTGAGATAATGTAAATATCAGCTTTTAACTGAAATTGGTCTTAAAGTCTCAGTACCAGCAAAGTTGTAATGTGATAACCAAACTGCTCTTTATATTGCTTCCGATCCTATATTTCATGAACCAACTAAGCATATTGAAATTGATTATCATTTTGTTCATGAAAAGGTGCAGCAGAATTTGATCTCTACAGGACGTGAAAACTGGAGAACAACTAGGAAATATTTTCACAAAGGCTCTCAATAGGGCTAGAGTTGATTATATTTGTAACAAGCTGTGCATAATTAATATTTATACTCCAACTTGAGGGGGAGTGTTACTGAATGTACAGTTGTTACAGAATATATAACTAGCTGTAGGCTTAGTTTGGGGCATAATTAAGGGGGATTCTCATTTAAAGAACCTTCCATATATATCACCTTCTATCTGTGTGTGTGTGTGTATATATATATATATATATATATATATATGTGTGTGTGTGTGTGTGTGTGTGTGTGTGTGTGTGTGTGTGTATACAAATCAAAGATATACAATAAATATTCATTCTCTATTCTCTAATAACAGTTATAACCGAACAACCTATACCATATACACGGGTTCTATTATTTAGTATATTCGATTCAGATCGATTAGTATTAAAGGTGCTAAAAATATCAGCTGATTATAAACTTTGGTTCAATTTAGTTAACCAAATGCACACTCCTGTATCCAGTCTATTAGACTGGTAGGTTTAAAAAATTTAATCCTAAAGTTTAAAAAAAAAAAAAGAACCCTAACCCCTCTCCCCAACAGTTTAAACTACAAATTATTTATAAAAAAAAAAATAAAAAAATTATTGGTGTTCTCCCAATCACAGTGGACATGTGTAAAACAATGGAAGAGTTAAAAAGAAAAAAAAAAAAAAAAAATCCATTCCTTGCACTAGCATTCTTTCCATTCTTTATTGTTCCTATTTTTGTATTTGATCTTCTTTCTCTGTCATTATTAGCTAAGAACATTTTTATACTAGCTAGCCATCTCAAATGGTCCATATGGCTAGTAATTTTATTTTAATGGAGAACGTACCCACCCATTGTCCACTATCCTTCATTCCTTTTATATTATTTTATTGTTTTACCTCGTTTTAAAAGAGTTTCTTTCTATCAAAATGCGTTATATTTTCATGTATTTTATTCTTTTACATGGATGTGTATTATACTATTATTTTAAATTGATTTTGCGAATTAGTACCTAAGCTCAAGAACAAAAATAATACACACGCATAATGCATATACAAATATATGGGTAGAGAAGAGTTAAATACCACAATAATGTGAGTTATGTTAGAAGCATCATCCTTGGTCGGTTTATTTGAAGCTTCCCTCTTCAACCTACTAGCATCCTTGGAAACCAACACCCTCAATAAAACCCCATTTGTGCAGAACACAATCGATGAGTTTCGTCCACCTTTGCTTTCTAACCGAATCTGGTGTTTCAAAGTTAAAAGTCATTAATGGTACAGTGTAGATAAAAATGCAAAATGAAACTTGATAATAACTGTTTACAGATCTACTAGGAAAATTAAGAAACAAAATTCTCTGAGTTTCTGTTGTGCAAACCTTGACATGATATAGTATTTATTCAGAGAAGTAAAAAAAATTATCCTAGATATGATTAAAACTGTCCAGTGTACTTATCCAACATATGAAGATGTAAGTTGAAGGTAAGTATCAAAAAAAAATCCAAGTGAATGATATTACAGTGAGAAAAAGAAATATAAGGAACTTCTGATTTGCACTCCAATTGCTTTTTTTTTTTTTTTTTAGCATTACAAAGTACTTTTAAAATATAGGAATCATCAAGGGAATCATACAGTACAAGGTTATACTAGTTATGAAAAATATTATACAATTACCTTGTAGCCGACATCATCTCCAATATTTTCTCCTCTTTCATAAGATATTCTCTCAGCAACTAGAAAAAAATTGCCAGAAGCATAAGTTTTTTGTATATCATGAAATCAGGGAAACAAAGAAGTTAGGAAAATGATAATAATAGCCAGAACTTGCATGCTTAACAGACAATGCATACCTGAAGTTGCTGAGATACGACGAGGTTGTGTGCAGACTATCTTACAGGCCTCACCTTTTCCCCACATATGGTCCAATAGAAATTGTGGAACCTATATCATTTTCAATCGGGACAAATAATCTAAGAACCTCGAAAGGAAGCTTGACAAATTTATTTGAGAACATTGCTTCATTACATGGAGTTAACAAATTATTAGCAATGCAGCCACATTAGTAATTTTGTAAAGCTTCAACATGTGGGAGAAGAGAATTGGTGTTTAGACTTGTTTATTCCATGCCAATATTCATTCGTGGACAATATGATAATGATTGACCAAAGGTATAGTTCAGATACTTTCATCTCTAAAGTTGAAAATTGTTGTGAAATCACCATAAACAAACTGATCGCTGCAGATTCCATTAAAAATATATATGAACATTAATCAATGCTGCCAGAAAATTCCAACTTGTTTTTCAATTATGCCATTCTATCATTTTCAAATCCTAATTATTAATTAAAATCAACCTGAGGAGATTTTTGAACTCTATCACTGCTTTCTACCTTACCTTAAACTCGAAAAACCATCAACATATTAAGACCATGTTTGGATAAGAAATGTGGAAGTCCATGGCATTTATTAAAATATATAGAATTAAAAACCTGGGTTTTCCATGGATTTATTCAATCTCTTTTGCTTGATAATGGATTTAAAGGTTATTTTTTGGAATTGAAAACAACATTTTTTAGAATCCCTCATTCATTAAGATGAGGGATTTGGCAACATCCCACCTAGGAGATGGGATTTTTAAAATGGAAATTTTGAGAGAGTTTTTGAGGGGGATTTTCCACAATTCATGGATTTTGTCCTCTTCTTTTACCAACCAAACAATTTGACTAAATCCCTCAATCCAAAACCTTCCTTTCTACCTTTCCACAAACCCCAAAATCCATCAACTACTAAATTTTTTCCCACCATAGAAGTATAAGTACAGAGATTGCTCAGCCTGTCCTACACCACCAAATGCCATGAAAGCCTAGAAATGGTGGGAATGTTAAATCACCGAGCAGCTCAAATAGCATTGAAAACCTTTCATCAAACCAAGGAAAAATATTAAATTAAATAAAAAGAATCAAGACAATAAATATGGCTGTCAAAGAGTTGCCAAAAAGTTAATTGAAACAAATTATCATTCAGCAAACTTAATTAAATGCCTTAAACTTCAGTTACTAATTTTTTCTCTTCTTTATTACTATTCATTTGTTTTCAGGTTTCAGAGTTTGAACTAAAAGCTGGATGAATCACTGTGAGCAATAATGTACTATATGATCGACAGAGAATAGGAAGAGAAGAAAATTCAAATTCAAGATCTCAAGCTCAGAATTACAGTCAGATTTAATATGGAGTTTATTGGAGGAACTATAATATTATTTACTAATACTGTTAGGTTTAATTTATGCATTTAGTTAAATAAATATACAGCTAGTCTATTAGATTTAGATCAGAGGCAATTTTGTAATTTCCAGCTTTGCTGGAAAATCTGTCCCAATTTATTTAAGTCTCATTATTTTTAGCTTTAAGTCTTATTTTGAGTCTTTGTTAGTTCAGGAAGAATTTATTCTTTTTTAGTTTATTTTAGGAATTTAAATCCTTGTAGAATGAAAGCTAGTTTTGAATTTTTTTTCTTAAAGGACTAGGAGTTGTTTGATTCTATAAATACCTAGCATTGTAATGTTCATAATTAAGTTTTGTTATTGAATAAAAAGCCAGCAATTATGCTATTTCGAGTTATGTGATGCAATTCAACCCTGGGTTCACTGCCATGGGATCTTGGCTATGATATCTGAGAAAGTTTAGGTGTGAAACTTAAACTAACATATCTCACATCACTGTTCATTTTTCATTGTTCACTGATACTGCTCATGTCACTGTTCACCTATACTGTTCACAATCAAAACAGTCCTGTTATTGCTTAATTTCGCTTCCCAAATCCATTCTTTAATGGACTCATTTAGTAATGAGAGAATTTCCCTTGATGGCAAACCTTAGCCTATCGACTATAGTTTCTAGCCGTCCTAACTTCCATATAAGCCTAAATTCATCCCTTTATAACCGACCCTTTAACCCATCCTACATCAATTTAGTATCAGAGCTTCAAGATCCTTGAAGTTTTTATCCAGTCTTCAATTATGCGGACAAAAGCTAATCTAAATTCAAAATTTAATGGCTTTCAACAAGATTATGAATAATCACTACGAGCAGATTACGTGGGCAATTTCTTTGATTATGGAGTTGGTGATTTAATAGATGAAAATATTGATACTACTTTCCTATCTGAGATAAGACGAACTCTAGCTTCCCCTAAGTTGGAAGAAGAGGATTGGCGACAAGTTTCGATATTTCAAACATTGGTTGTTGTGGTGGTCAAGCAAAGAAACTAATCATTGATGGAAGGAGTTGCATGAATGTGATTTTGACATCCATAGTTGAACGCCCCAAGCTCCGAATTGAACCACATCCACACCCATATAAGATGGCTTAGATTGATAGCTCTACCTTTCTAGTAACACATCAATGTCTTGTTAGTTTTAAATGCGGTGCTTATATTGATTCTATACTTTGTGATGTTATCCTATGCAAGTTACATTCTTCTAGGTTGATCTTAGCTCTATGATCAAGATGTGGATCATAATGGTAAAGAAAACACCTATGCCTTTTCAACTGAAGAGAAATCTTTTGTTTTTAATCCAATGAGTGCACTTGACATAAAGAAGTATGCAGAGAAAAGGTCTAAACAACAAGTGCAAAGGGTAACAAATGGTGTAGATGAGGTAGTATTACAAAATTTGCAGCTTGAAGCTTCAAATAATCAAGCTAAAATTCCTAGGCCACAAGCATATCAAGCTATAAAACATTCACATAAGTTTCATGAGCCTACAATGGAGGCTGAAATGCTAAGCCAACAACAAGAAGAGCCTCTGCTGCAAGCCCTTCGACAAAAAAGGGAAGTGGAAAGGCTACAACTACCATCTCAAAGGCTTAAACAACAAAATCTACAACTAGAAACGCTAAATCATTAAGCAAGAAAACCAGGATAGCAAATAAATGAGCCTTTTCTGCAAGTTGAACAACTTGAAAAGGAGGCAGGAAGCTTAAAATTACCGACCCAAAAGGTGAAACATCAAACTCTGCCCATAAATTTGCATAAGGAGTTGGAAGGTTATACAAAGAAATTCAGCTGCCACAAACAAGTTTAAAGTTAAAGAGGGAAAACAATAAGTTTGTATTGACATGAAGAACCTGGAGCTACTTCCTCAAAAGGAGATGACATAAATGCAAGGAACTCTTTGTTAAAAATGTTGTTGAAGGAAAATTAGAAGGAACAAAAAGGTTTGACTTCATTGTTGAATATACCATAGAAGTGGGATTTATATTGCCTCAAACCAATATTCAAGAAATGGACTTTATAATTCCTATTCAATTCATATACAAGTCCAATGAATGCTTTCAAATTTTCCTATTGTTATCAACTAAAGAGGCAAAATGGCAATTCAACAACTCATCATCTTTGTTGTTAAGACACTTCAAAACTCGAGATTGAGTTTTATCCAATACAAGGAGAATGACGGAGAATAGGAAGAGAAGAAACTTCAAACTAAAGAGTTCAAGCTTTGAATTAGTCAGATTAATATAAAGTTTATTGGAGTAATTTTAGTGTTATTTACTAATACTTTTGGGTCTAATTTATGCGTTTAGTTATACAAATATGTAGCCGGTCTATTGGTTTTAGATCAAGGGCAATTTTGTAATTTTCAACTTTGCTGGAAAATTTGTTGGGTAATTAGCTTCAGTTATCACTAAACTTTTACAGTTTTCCTATTATAATTACTAACCAGAAAAAAGTTGTCGATTGATCATTAAATTTTGAAAATTGTTTCACTGGATGATACCCTATCAGATTTTTTATCGGATCGAAGCATATGGTAGCCACGTCAGCATAGTACGCTGAATCGAATGAACACGTCAGCATAGTACGTTTTTATTTTGATTACTAAACTTTCACCATTTTTCTATTTTGACCACTGAACTTTCTATTTTTTGCTTAAGAATTTTTATCTTTGATTAAGCATTTTTAAAATACAATAAAACACCCATTTAATTTAAAAAAAAATACAAATTGTGTTATTATTAATATTAACTCAAGCATAATTAAAACTATATGGATTAAAACACACAGAGAATCAATAAGCATCTTAAATATACTTGTCTATATAAAAACCTCCATAATCTAGATCCAAATTACAATGCAAATCAATTAATCAAATCTAAAATATCATCAGATCTTAAATTAATCTACAAAATTGTAATTAAATTACTTTTATATTAGAGGAAAAAATTGAATCACCACCTTTTTCCCATTACAAATAGACTAAAAGAACTAAGAAAAGATTGTGTCCTCGTCAAACACGCGAGGTAACGGCGAGAGCAGCCACAACAGCGGCAAATGAGGCAAACCCGCCGAGAAAAGAGAGGAATCTAACATTGCAGGCTCTTGGTTATCTAAGAACAAATCCTCAATTACTCTAAATGAACCGTGCACATGCATGATAGCCAATCCAACCATCAAAGCAGAGATCAAAAACGAGTCAACGCTGGTCATAAACACAACAACAATAGTCAATATGACTAAAACACCTAGGATTTCATGACTTGGGAAAGATCGCTCGATAATAACAAGAAGATGATCCGATGGTTAAAATAGGTAAAGAAAAATCCACGCACTGAAGAGGCCAAGGAGAATGAGGAGAGAGAGGGTGAGACAAGAAAACACGGGAGGCGGTTGTGACATTGGAAATTGGGATTATGATTGAGACTGAGAATCGTGATTATGGTAGTTTTGATATAGACAAGTATATGCAAGATGTTTATTGATCCTCTATGAGTTTTAATCAATATAGTTTTAGTTATACTTAAATTAATATTAATAATAACACAATTTATATTTTTTTTAAATTAAATTGGTGTTTTGTTGTATTTTGAAAATAATTTAATCAAAAATATAAATTCTTGAGCAAAAAAATAGAAAGTTTAGTAGTCAAAATAGAAAAATGGTGAAAGTTTAATGATCAAAATAAAAAAAAAAAAAAAAAAAAAATGTACTATGTTGACGTGTCCATCCGATTCAGCATACTATGCTGACGTGACTTCCACGTACTCTAATCCGATAAAAAATCTGACAGGGTAACAATTTTTAAAATATGGTGATCAATCGACATCTTTTTTACAGTTAGTGATTACAATAGAAAAACGATAAAAGTTTAGTGATCACTGGTGCTAATTATCCAAAATTTGTCCCAATTTATTTAGGAGTCATTATTTTTAGTTTTAAGTCTTAATTTTGAGTCTTTATTGGTTTAGAAAGAATTTATTCCCTTTTAGTTTATTTTAGGAATCTAGATCCTTGTAGAATAAAAGCTAATTTTGAAGTCCTTTGCTTAAAAGACTAGGAGTTGTTTGAGTATATAAATACCTAGGCATTGTGATGTTTACAATTAAGCTTTGTTATTGAATAAAAAACCAACAATTATGTTATTTCAAGTTGTGTGATACATTTCAACTCTAGGTGCGATGCCATAGGATCTTGAGTGTGATGTCCAAGAAAGTTTAGATGCGAAGCTTAAACTAATTTATCTTACATTACTGTTCATTTGTCACTGTTCACTGGTACTATTCATGTTATTATTCACTAATAGTGTTCACAGTACCAACACGGCCCTATTATTCTCTGTTATTTGTCTAATTTTGCTTCCCAAATCCATTCTTTACGAACCCTAGCCTACAGTCTATACTTTTTGCCCTTCCTAACCTCTATATAAGCCCAAATTCAACCCTTTATAACTAACCATTTAACCCATACTGTATCAATGTATTTGGCTGTCAAGCTTCAAAGAAGAGAACAACAGCTTTTTGTTCTCATTAATTGAAACAAAGAAAAAAAAAGAGATAAAGGCATTAAATTTCTCTTGAGGGAACATTAATTTGATATTGGTTCCAAGAAATGGTAAAACACAACATATTTTTTTGCATGACTCGCCTTATCATTTCTCTTTCTAGAATCCTGCACTTGCACTAGCACATTTATCTATTTATAATTAGAGACAAACCTTAGATTTTTTTAACTAGACAAAAGCTCATGTATAGCAAATTTATATAAAGCAAATGCATAAAACATATCAACAATCAAAAACCTAAGCAAATGGTAAAGATGAATTCAGTCGCAACAATCATGCCCAGAGATCCACATAGGCCATAAAGAGTGAATTCTAACTACTTCCCATCCCGCATTTATAAGTATATATTAGCATACAATAATTAGGAATCTTTTAAAAGTTGAAAAATTAATGAATTTCACCAAAGGAATACAAAATAGATCATTTGTTCTATTCTTTACTTTCTCCAATAAATTTATGTCAAGGGAAAGAAAGAAGGATAGATAGATCAATATATAGATAACATGAGAACATTACAACAATCATCATAAAGTACCAATATGTATGTCAGCCTTAAATAATTGGAAGACAATGCAAAAACGACTAGTCCAAAAATTACAAGCAACTCCTTCAAAAACAAATATGAATTTAGTAGTAACAACCATTGTTGTTAAAACCGGACCAGACTGGCCGATCGAACCGGAAAAATCAGAAATCAAACCAAGAACTGGTCTAGTCAGCCTCCAAAAAATCGTTTCCCAAAAACCGGTTAAAAAATCGGTGAACCGGCCGATTAACCAGTTAACAGATCGAACCTCTGACCCTCTACCTTCACCGATTCTTTAATCGATCCGGTTTTGAAAACAATGGCAACAACTATGCTCAAAGCTCCATATAGGCCCATAAATATAAATTATAACTGCCTCCAACCTCTTAATTTATATGTATATAATATTACCATACCACAATTAGGTATCTTTCTACAATTCAAAAAAGAATGAATTTCACTCAAGGAACACAAGATCAACTTCTTTTTGTTCTCTTCTTTTCTTTCTCCAACAAATTCTATGCTATGGGAAAGAAAGAAGGATAGATAGATATATACATAAGTCTGCATTAATTAATCGGAAGATAATGCAAAAAAGATAACTCCAAATATCACAAAACTACATATATATATATATATATATATATATATATATATACCCTTGTATAAACAATTCACTTGAAAAACAATTTGTCTAATATTTAATCATCCTTCCCTATGATGATGTATCATGTAAGGACGCTATGGAAGACAACCATAAAGATTATCTTCCCAAATGTTGCAACCATACTTCTCTATTACTTTAAATGTTCTCTAGCGTAAACAGTGTTGCTAAAGGCGCTCGCTCACTCGCCTAGGCGGTGAGGCGAGGCGAGGCGAGGCGAGGCGAGGCCCTGTCACCTTACACCTGCTAAGGCGAGGCGCCTTCAAGGAGGCGCTCGCCTGAACTCTAGGCGCTAGTAAATGAGGCGAGCGCTTCAATATTAAACGAATTTTACTATCTTTTCTTTATGTGATAACTATCTTTTATATGCCTAAGTAGTTATTAGTGAGAGTAGAGTCGACTGTCAAATTGACTTCTTAAATGCTAGGAAACCGAAGAGACATGAATTAATATTATAGGAGAAAAACTAGAGAAGTGGGGAAAAAATTAGGCTTACCGTCTGATAGCATGAATTAATATTATAGGGAGAAAAAATAATGAAGTGAAAAAAAAAATTAGGGTTACCACTTGATAGCATAAAGAGAAGAAAAAAAAAATACAACATTCTATTTGGAAGTTTAGAAGAAACAAAACAAGAAAAGAGTCCATTCTATTATGGATTATAAATGAGTATTTGAGTTTAACAACTTATCTTCATTGTTATGTTTCTAAATTGATGTGTTATTTTATATATTTCTTTCTATATTTTTTCATTTGTCCTCCCTTTATCCAAGGGAGTGCCTTTCTTGGTTCCTCTTGCCTCAGGCAATAGGAGGTTCTACCACCTTGAAGGCCCCTAGGCCTAACACCTTTAACAACACTCAATGTAAATTTATTGAAGAACACTTCTTTGCCCACAAGCTATCCCATTTATTCCTCATATCAACCTCACAAAGCCAACAAGTGTCTGTAAAACCACTATAAAGGCAATATCACAATCGCTCTAACCCTTTGTTCAGGAAGGTGGCAAAGAAGGGGGAGAAAGACAAGTGATGAGATAACACCTCTCCTGTTAGGGAGGAGTAGGAGAAAATGAAGGGAGGGGAATATTGAAAGATAAATCAATCACTTGGGCCCACTAAAATTAATAGCTCAAAATAAGGGGGAAATGAAATTTCAAAAATTTATAATATTTTTGTTTATTTGCACTCCATATTTCAAAATGTGTTCATATGGAAAAATTATAAATGTTAGAAGGTTAAAAATCCAATTTTAGCTCTTATATTTTATTTTTATTTTTATTTTTTCTTAAAAGAATATGGACAACATATTTTATCCTCCCCACTTCACCGCTTTCCAAACAAGTTGAGAGAAAAGAATAATGCTCCGCCCTCACTTTTGATCCCCTCATTCCCCCCACCACCCTACTTTCACCCCCTCCCTACTTTTTTGCTCAAGCAAAGTGAAGAGATCATGTGTAGACTCAGCTAAAATATATTGATATGGATGTATAGTCTCAAAATTATCAGAACTTGTTTTATCCAATAGAACAATAAGTTATTAGTAGCTCCTGCACCATCTTTTATCTTTCCTTATTTGGATATTAGATAAATTGGAGAAGATTAGATAAAAAGTCTGGACAATCTTGTGTGTGTTTCTTGACTTTCAAGGTGACCATTTAGGCATGCATCTAGTAGCTTTTCGTTTGAGCAAAATTGTAGCACTTTACAATTAATAGACTTTGATTAATGAAACTTTGAGCATTCATCTATATTCAGAATGGTTGCTCAAATGTCTTTCATCTCTGTTGTTCCTATTACAATTGTTGTCCTTTCTCTTGAATTCTCCAAAATCTGCACTCTTTTGCAGACTTCAAAAACTAGTTATGCAGTAGGCTATCAATACAAATTCAACTTTCTCACTCAGAACACAATATACAGTAGCAACATTCTATCCTTAAGACTCTCTTCTACAATCCCAATCATTAAATAAAGCATGTATTTAACTAATTTTAGCCTTCCCAGAAGTGGAAGTTGGTAATCTTCAAATTAGTCCCACTAATTTCTTCAATCTGGAAATTAGATATTAAATGGGATATATAAGACATCATGTCTACTACATGTACAAAAGTGCAATTCTCTATATTTTAACGAATCAGAAAAACCATATCATAGGGGGGAAAGGTCTTTCTGAAATCCTAACAGGTTATGCTGAGCAGATCATAATGAAAACAAAGCAAAGAATTGATAACCTGTGTAGTCTTTCCACACCCAGTCTCACCAGAAATAAGAACAACCTGCATCAGAACACCAAATGAGAAAATATGTTTTGTAAATTTGCCAGAATCATATCAAAAAAAACAGCACGAATGAGTAGGCAACTAACTAGTATATAACATACAGTGTGGTGATGGTGTTAGAATCTTTTCCAACTACATGAACTCAAATGTATACCAGCACCAAGCAACAAATTTTCAAATCTAAGTTAAGGACAACATTACCTGGTGAAATTCTACAGTGGATGTAATGACATCCCTAAAGGATGCAATTGGAAGCTTAGATCTCTCCTCGACAATCTGCACACGTAATGGAATCTCAGAAATCGTTCACTATTAGACTACTTATTGGCAAAAACTATAAGATCCTTCCAAGGGAATGGACAAATGGCGCTTTCCCAATGGCCACCACTGAAATGCATAAATTCTAAGCTTAAACTCTGATAGCAGGAGAACAATAATGAAGTAGGAGTACAATAATGAAGTTATGGCATCTAACCATGGAAATTAACAAAAATTTCAAAATCAGTGTGGTGATAGAACCTGTCTTAAGTTTGCAGCCTTTTCTATTCTAGAATTTAGCGATTCCACCTTCTTTGCAATATCTTCTTTGGTCATTGAAGGCATTCTAAAGATATCATCTTTCTTTCCTCGTATTTTGCTATCCTTCCCATTATAATTTCCAAAAGATTTTTCACCAAGCTCTCCATCCTCAGGCGGGTAGTTTGTGAATAATTCTTGCAAGAGAGATTTTGATTCTTCTGAAAATGTCACATATGTGAAACCTTCATTCGCCTTCACAGTGTTAACATTCCTTGTAGTCTTGTGTACAGAGACACGCCGTTGATTACCACGCCTGTGTAGAAGGTCACAATCATAAATAAAAAAAAAAAAAAATGTCTACTAGAAAAACAAATCACTACAAGCAAAATAAAGGTAATAACACCTGCAAGCTGCAAGTTCCTAAAAAGAGTTTTATATTCCAGAAAAACTAAATGCGCATATATCATTGTAGTTAGAAACTTCTAACTTAGTTATCCAAATAATTAATTTTCTCATTCTCAAATGGAGTATAGACACCAACAAGCCCTTGGTTTAGTGATACTAGAGTCATCTACGAGGTCTTGAGTTTGAGTCCCAGTCAGAACTAAATTAACAAAAAAAAACACATATTAATCAAGTACTCACCCAGAACTCCTGGATTTCATACCCATTTTTCTGCATACTTCATGTACTACAGCACGTTCATGATTTGACAAGTTAGCTTCAAATGTGTAAACTGCATGCAGCACCCAAATATCCATGAAGTGATTAAAATAAGATATTAGAACTGACCTAATCAAAGCTAATATTTGATTTTGTTTTGTTTTAATAGCAAATGATCAAAACGAACCCAAAAAAATCAATTGAAAACGAGAGAAGGAACCATATAAATTGGCAAAGTAAATATACCTTGATCATTAGAAGCACGGAACTGCTCAAGTAATTGGGAAATTCGAATACGAGTAGCTTCAGCAACATTAGGGTTTTCTTGTTGTTCTCCTTTCTTCTGTCTCTTCTTTCCCATTTTTTGAAGTTTCTTCTTGGTGGCTTACAAATGAGCTATTTTTATATTTATATAAAAAATAAAAAAAGGAAATAGAAAAAGCAGTAGCAAAGTCCAAAGGGGATATAATCTGGAGAATCCTTACAGGGAGGAAAGGCGCTATTGCCTATTAGCAATTTCATCACGTCATTTTCCATAAAAATTTCATTAAAACCCTTTTTTTCAATTTTCCTAAATTAAAATGCATTTTAATATGGGTGAAGTACATGGGAGTTTTAATATAATTAATATTTGGGATAAATAAGAAAAAATGCTATTTTTTTTTATAAGAAAAAATACCATGTGATTGGATCATTTACAATTATTGGTCTATGCTATTTTTTTTTTTAAGAAAAAATACCATGTGATTGGATCATTTACAGTTATTGGTCTATGGTATTTTTTTTTTATAAAAGGGATATGTATTTTCTGTCGATAGCTTTTAAAAGTTCTCCACTAATTTCGTTAGTCCGTACTCACATGACTCACGTGGACCATTCGTATATTTTTTATTTAGTACAATTATCACATGAATTTTTAATTATTCACATGATAATTTAAATATTTTTTTAAAAAAATATATATATATTTAAAAATTAAAAATTGTTATGAAAATATATAGAATTAAACCAAAAACACTATACTAAAAAAATATAAAGGAGAATTTTCTATTATAATTTTAGTGTGTATTATAAAATTATAGAAACTCTATTTAATAGGGTTTAAGTTTATTATAAATTACAAAATATTGATGGTGTAACAAAATTAAACTTAAATATAAAAGTAATGGAATAGTAGGCAGATGAAAGGAGATTTATAATAATCTATATATTTATAATACTCCTATTTAGATGTCTATTTTTGTAAAAAATATGCTTTATTAAAATCTTACTAGTAAAAACTCAGTAAAAAAAATAGTGAAAAAAAAAAGAATATAATATTATCGTATACAAATAGAATATTGTCTTATTAAAAATCTTACCAGGAAAACTAAATAGAACAAAACTTTTGGTTAAAGAAAAAAGAGTACAATGTTAAACTCTCACTATTTGCAATATCACTGAAATTTTTTTCTTGACTGTTGCAGTAGGTAATATTTTAGTGAACAAATCTGCTAGATTATCACTTGAACAAATCTGCTAAATTATCACTTGAACAAATCTGTTAAAACTAATTTCACCATTTTTTTTTAAATTATGTGTAAATAAAAATTTTGGCGTTAATTTATTTCCTTTAACTAATCCTTCATTCAACTGATGTAATACATGTACCTATAGCATTAAAACATAATACTTCAGAATCAAGAAATCTATATTATTTTCTCAAAATCGAAATGGATCCTTATTCACATCAACCATTAGGGTATTCAATGGATATGTTTTATCCATGTAGAATCTCTTACGGGTATATTTTATATAATTTGACTAATGAACAAAAATTTCTTTTTGCAAAATATTTTATTTGTAAACCGAGATAGAATTTTTTTCCTAAATCTTTCATCTTAAATTTCTGTTTCAAATAATTTACTACTTTTAAAAGTTTTTTAGGAGTTCAAATAATATTCAAGTTATCAACATATACAACAATTATGATAAACTTAGATCTAGATTTCTTTATAAAAGTACACGGACATATATGATCATTTTTATAACTTTCTTTAACTAAACATTCACAAAAATTATTATACCACATACACGCAAATTGCTTTAATCCATATAAAAAAATTTGTAATTTTATTAAATAAATTTCCTAGGAACTTGAAATTATGCTTTAGGCATTTTAAATCCTTCAATGGCTTTCATATAAATATTGATTTCAAGTGATCCATATAGATCAGTTGTATCCATTAAACGGATTTCAAGTTTGTCATGTATTAATAAACTAATTGTTATGAAAAATAAATAAAACAAAAATAAGAATAATAATAAGAACAAAAATAAGAAATAAGAATGTAGAAAATGAAATTTTTTATTGTCTTATTAGTGTGTATTACAAAGTAATATGAACTCATATTTATAGGGTTCATCTCCATCATAGGTTACAATATACAAACCCATCATAAATTACAACATAAATGATATAATAAAATTAAACTTAAATATAAAAAACTTATGAGTAGTGGGATAAATGAATGGACATCCACATTTATCTATATATTTATAACACTCCCCTCATCTTTATAAAGAATATGTCTCATTAAAACCTTACTAGTAAAAACCCAGTGGAAAAAAAACTAGTGAAGGAAAAGAGTATAATATTCTCGTATTATAAATAGTACACTGTCTCATTAAAAACCTTACTAAAAAAATCTAATGAGACAAAACCTTTGGGTAAGGAAAAAAAAAGTACAGTGCTAAACTCCTCCTATTTGCAATATCACTGAAAATTTTAAGGCATCACATTTCAATATTGTTAACTAATTTCTTAAATGTTACAGTAGGTAATATCTTAGTGAACAAATTTGTTAGATTGTCACTTGAACGAATTTATTGGACACCAATTTCACCATTTTTTTATAATATATTAGTGCGCCAATTGCATAAGATATGGTATTTCAGGACTAAAAATTTCTTCATTATCTTCTCTAAATGAAAAGAGTCTTTATTCATATTAAGCGACCGAACAACCATTGAACTATTCAATAAATGTGCTTTGTATATAAAATTATAAATGAACTTTTTGTATATAAGTTAACTGATAAATAAAAATTTATTTTATCAAATGTTCAATTTGTAATCGAGACATAATTTTATTTTTCCTAAATCTTTCATTTCAAATTCATTTTTCAAATACTCTACTGCTTTTGGAAGTTTTTCAGGAGTTCCAATAATATTCAAATCATTAACATATACAGCGATTATGGTAAACTCAGATCCTAACTTCTTTATAAAAATACATGGACAAATAGGATCATTTTTTATAACCTTCTTTTAACAAGTATTCACTAAGACGATTATACCACATACGCCTGAATTATTTTAATCCATACAAAAATTTTTATAATTTAATTGAATAAATTTCTCGTGAACTTGAATTATATTTTTCTGGCATTTTAAATCTTTCAAGGATTTTCATATAAATATCATTGTCAAGTGAGCCATACAGATAGCTTGTAACTACATCCATTGGGTGCATATCAAATCTTTCATTATCACATCCTCTCTTCAGGAAATGTGACGGTCCTAGGGTATAGGTAAATATAAGACCCCCTAAACTCGTAAAACTCAATGCACTAATTTTTACAGAAATTTTGCCATAACTTCCTTATAAGTTCATACTAATACCCGGGACCCATGTCCCTCCCTTCTACAATATCAATCACACAACTTGCAGAAGAAATGAGACTTCTAAACTTCCATCCTTAACCCCCGAATCTACCACAAATCAAATAATTCATAACACTTCAATAAATTAACCCATAATCATATCTCATTTTTACTAGATATTTCATATTGTATATTTACGCTGAGTTAAAATTATTATAATCTATACAAAGTATTACTAACTTTAACATCTTTAACCATGGAGCACTAATTGAAACATAAACCAAAAAGGAATTTACATAACAATAAAGGTTCCCAGCACCAGAGAAGAATATGGTTGGAACTGCTGCTATCTACTGACACCTGAAACATTATAAACCACAGAAAAGTGAGATGTTACTCAGTTAATAACTTATATAGCACCCCCCTGGTAAGGTTAGAAATTTAAAAGGAACAATTGGGCAACAATAAATGAATAATATGAATGGCAATAGTCATGTCCCATAAACAGATAAATAATAAGAATTTAGCCACTAGAATCCAATAAGGATAACAAGTATGTTAAGTTGGTACTCAATGAAACAATAAAATTTAAAAGGTGATTAATCACATAGAACTTGTATCAATTAAATAAGTTGAGCCAAATGCTCCAATATCAATATGTTGAGCCAATTACTCATATAATAATATATCGAGCCCAATGCTCATATAGCAATGACAGATAGCAAAATCCATTGAAATATAGATAGAGTCTACATATCCTGATAGTATGTCTCATGGAAGTCATACGGTTGATCAGACCGAATGGCTGGGACCTCCCCTCACCAACTGAGGGTCATTGAAATATTGTGCACAACGCCCAATGTAAAATAACTAATCCATCGGGTAAGTAATCTGTCATTGATTGCATATAGGGTGCATCAATATCAATGAAAGGCTCACATCAATGAAGGTTCCAAGCATAAAGCATGGCAATGAAGAATCAATTAATGAGGTTTGGTTATAGAATAAACTTTTCAATAAATGATATCAAGTAAGTAAGTATATAAAATATGATATTTAATTTTAAAGGACCAAGTGATTCCAATGGCTATCATGGTTACAATGTTTCAAAGGTTAATCATGATCATATAGAAAAATTTGGTTACTAACCAAGAATATTATCAAGAACTTTATATTTCAAATATACCAAGATAATGGTTTTACAAGGTTCAAATAATCAATTAGAAATTAATGGATAACAATAGCAATATATATGAGATTGATAAAATAAGATCATGGTATAAACAATGAGCTTGGAACATGATTGAACAATGTAGGTTCAACTAAGGAAACATGTATATATGTTACTCACCTTGGAAACAAAAAGAACCAAAATAGATTTTCTTCTCTACTTAACATAAACAATAGGGGTGATCACATGGCTCCCTCTCATCTTTATCTTTTACTTTCCTGTTGGAAGCTATAACACATAAAAATTTAATTTAGAGTTCCATTTACACTTAACTTGCATGAAATAAACTTGATAAATACATTGCCTTAAAACCCCCTTATTCTTTTATGTTTTCTTTATGCTTTTCATTTCTAGCAGCTCTGCCTTCTTTTAACATATTTTGAATTTTACTAACTCAATTGCTTTGATTCTTATTTATAATGATACTAAACATATAAAAATCTAAGATATCCAAAAATTAAGTTATTCTGAGTTCTATAAAATTTATAGTGAATTTCCAAATTTCACCCTGTAATTCTACCAACTACCCTGCAGAACCTATCCGACAGGCTCCACTATTTCTAATATAACTCATTTTATACATATCCAAACCCCATTATGTTTTTACAGGATTTTAGCTAAGAAAAGAAACAATTTTTATGTTTTGAGGTTGTTCTAATTCAGAAAGTAAGATTTTCAAATTTAGAGATTTCAGGGTTACATATTTCAAAGTCTGATTCTGAATTTGGTTTTGAGTCAGTAATACTCAGGAACCCATATCTCCTAGGTTTCTTTATATTTTGCAGAGATTTTTCAGGAAAACTTAGCTAAGATATAAGGATACAACTTTTATATTTTGAAAATTTTCATTTGATCACTTTAAGGTCATGGAATGATTGCTCCAAATTTCTGCTTAGGCTCAGGATTTTTGCTCTTTTCTGAATTTCAAACTTTCTCTACTTCCTTTATGTTTCTTTAACTTCTATTAATTTATTCACTTAAAAATTTCAGCATATTGGACTATTCTCAAAACCCTAATTTAGCTTTCTATTAAATCATTTAGGTAAGTATTCATATTTACTACTTAAACATAGGAAAAAGCTAAGGAATATGAAGTAGTTACCTTACTTGGTTAGTTTTCCTTGTTCTTCTTTGCTCTCTATCACTAAAACCACCACTTCATCTTTATTTTCCTATCACTTAACTTCATAAATCATCCATTTCCATCACCATATCATGCTAAAACTTCAGCCACCTTATTTGAATGAAAGAAAGAAGTGATTTGCTAGCTTAAAATTGAAAGAAATTTGGAGGAGCAAGGTTTGGCCACAAAGAAGCATTTGTACATATTTTTCATTTCATTTCTTCTTATTTAGAAATAATTCATTTCCTTTAACTAATAAGAAATTAGTTAATTTAATTAAGTAGGAGATAATTGATGGATTTATGACATAAGCATAGTGATGTCATAAATCCATTTTTTTAACAAATTCATTTTTATTTTTCTTGTATTTTTAACAAATTCATTTTTATTTTTCTTGTGGTCACAAATTAATCAAATGGTAATTATTTTAATTGAATATAAAAACTTGGCTATAATTCTTCAATGGCTAGCCCCACCATTCTAAGTCACCATTATTGACTTTTCTTGTGTTTTAATTAAGTTTAATTAAGCTAATTAATCACAATTAGCTAATTAAGTTATTTATGCATTTTCACTTATGTTTAGTTCAATTCCATTTCATTTTTAAGCACTCTAAGTTAATTCAAATGTCTTGAACATATTCTTTTATTAGTTTTAATCTCTTAAGTTGATGTAGAAAAAAGAATTTCTCAATTTGGATTTTTCTACAATTTATTAAAAATCTTTGAGTAAAGGATATTCAAATGAATTTCCATTGAAAAATCTGATTCGATTTCATTTATTCTTCATCTAATTTTTTTCATTTTCATTGTCTATTATAATTTCCTAGATTGCCTTAGGGTTCTATTTGAGTTTTCTCTAATTGCATTTAGCACATATTTGCCTTAAAAAAATTTCTACCCGATTTGAGTTTCAAAACTCTATCTAACAATTGCACATACATTGTATATCGGGTTATTACATTCTACCCCCTACAAATAAATTCGTCCTTGAATTTAAAATATTCTTACCTCAAGTGGAGAACAACTGGGGGTACTTCTGTCACTTAGCAGATTTGCTTTCCCAGGTATATTCTTTTATATTATGATTCTTCCATAACACTTTTACCATGAGAATTTCTTTATTTCGCAATCTTTTAACTTGTCTATCTACAACAGATCTTCATCCACTTCTATTTCTTGAATTGGAAGAACATGTGACGGATCCGATAAATACTTCCGCAACATAGGAACATGGAAGACTGGATGCATTTGGCTTAAGCTCGGAGGAAGAGCTAAGCGATAGGACACATTACTCACTTTATCAAGCACCTCGAATGGTCCCAAATATCTTGGTGATAATTCCCCCTTTTTGCCAAATCTCATTACCCCCTTTATTGGAGAAATTTTGAGAAATACATGATCATTGATTGCTAACTGTACATCCTTTCTTTTCAGATCCGCATAGCTTGTATGTCGACTGAAAGCAGTTCTCATTCACTCTCTGATAATTGGCACCTTCTCAATGGTTTCCTAGATCAATTCAGGGCCTACAATTATCTTTTCTCCAGGATCTACCCAAAACACTGGTGAGTGACATTTTCTCCCATATAAAGCCTCATATTGTGCCATACCGATGGTGGAATGATAACTGTTATTGTAAGCGAATTCCACCATAGGTAAATATCTATCCCAACTATCTCCAAAATCCAGAACACATAACCTCAACATATCTTCCAATGTCTGGATGGTTCTCTCTGTCTGCCCATCTGTTTAGGGATGGAAAGTAGTGCTGAAATTTAATTGTGTACCTAGTGCCTCTTGAAATTTTTGCCAGAACCGAGAAGTGAATTGAGTACCTCTATCTGAAATAATGGAAAATGGCACTCTATGCAATCTCACTATCTTGTCAATATACAACAGGGCATATTGAGTTGCTGAATAAGTTATTTTCACTTCAAGAAAATGCGCTGATTTTGTAAGCCAATCAACTATAACCCATATAGAATCATATCTCCTCATAGTCCATGGTAAACAAATCACGAAATCTATAGTCATATGTTCCCACTTCCATTCTGGCAATTTAATCTCCTACAATAACCTTAAAGGCTTTTGATGCTCAATCTTTACCTATTGGCAAGCTAAACAAGTAGACACACACTTAGCAACATCCCCCTTTAACCCTGGCCACTAATAATGGTTCTTCAAATCATGATACATCTTTGTTGTTCCGAGATGTACATTATAAGGAGCATGATGAATCTCTTGCATAACTCTTTCTCTGAGATTATCTACATCAGGTATACACCATAGATTTCCCAACTTCAACACCCCCTTTTCTACTTGAAAGTTAGGAGCTTTCCCTGTTGCCATTTCATCTTTGCCTTTCTCTACTTCTTCTTTCAACTTCACCAGATACGGGTCTCTGTCTTGTGAGGCTTCTATTTCATCAATCAATGGCCTCACTTGAAAATGAGCAAATACAGCATGTGGATCAATGACTTCAAACTGAACCCCCATATGAAATAATTATTTCAACTGCTTGATGAACGATCTTCTTTCCACAGCTATATGTGACAAACTGCCCATATACTTTCGGCTTAGAGCATCTGCTACTACATTAGCTTTATCGGGATGATTAAAGATCTGGCAATCATAATCTTTCACCAACTCAATCCATCGTCTTTGTCGCAGATTCAAATCTTTATGCTTCAGAATGTATTGAAGGCTTTTATGATCTGTGAAGATTTCACATTTCTCACCATACAAGTAATGCCTCCAAATTTTCAAAGCGAAGACCATTGCTGCCATTTCTAAGTCATGAGTGGGATAATTCACTTTATGCCTCTTTAATTATCTGGATGCATAATCAATCACCTTTCCATGCTGTATTAATACGCATCCAAGTACCACTCATGAAGCATCACAGTAAACATTGAACCCACCGGTACCCGATGGTAATGCTAATATTAGAGTTGTAGTGAGACAAGTCTTCAGCTTCTGAAAGCTTTCTTCACAGGCATCATCCCATTGAAATCTAACTTGCTTACGGGTCAATTTGGTTAATGGACCAGCTATTCTAGAGAAATCCTTCACAAAACGGCGGTAATACCCAGCCATACCCAGAAAACTGCGGATCTCTATCATATTAGTTGGCCTCGGCCATTCAGCAACTGCTTTTACTTTCTTAGGATCAACTTTAATTCCTTCACTACTGATAACATCACCTAGAAAACACACATCTGATAGCCAAAATTCACATTTTGAGAATTTGGCATATAATTGATGCTCCCAAAGAGTCTACAACACCATTCTCAGATATTCTTCATATTTATCCTGACTTCTAGAATAAATAAGGATGTCATCAATAAAAACAATGGCAGATTTATCTAAGAATGGCTTGAATACCCTATTCATAAGATCTATGAATGCAGCATGAGCATTTGTCAACCCAAATGGTAGTACTAGGAATTCATAATGCCTGTATCTAGTCCGAAAAGTTGTCTTCGACACATCTTCTTTTCGGATTCTTAGCTGATGATAACCCGACCGAAGATCTATCTTGGAAAAATAACCAGCACCTTGTAACTGATCAAATAGATCTTCAATCCTTGGCAAAGGATATTTATTCTTGATAGTCACCTTGTTTAATTGTTGGTAGTCGATACACATCCGTAATATGCCATCTTTCTTTTTCACAAACAATATCGGCGCATCCCAAGGTGAACTACTAGGCCGGATAAAGTCTTTATAAAGTAACTCTTACAACAGTACTTTTAACTCCTTCAATTTAGTTGGTGTCATTCTATATGGAGGAATAGAGATAGGATTAGTTCCTGGAAGAACCTCAATTTCAAACTCAATCTCCTTTTCAGATGGCAATCTAGGTAAATCTTCTGAAAATACATCCGGATATTCATTCACCACCGAAATCTGATCTACCCCTTTTTCAATCATCTGGGTATCGATCACATGGGCCAAATAACACTGACATCCCTTCCGGAGAAGCATTCTAGCTCCTATAGCAGAAATAAGGCTTGCCGAAATACCATGTCTTTTACCTTGAAATATAAAACTAGGTTGCCCCTCTAGTCAGAATTCTACTCTTTTGGAGGAGTAGCTTAAAATTGAAAGAAATTTGGAGGAGCAAGGTTTGGCCACCAAGAAGCATTTGTACAGATTTTTCATTTCATTTCTTCTTATTTAGAAATAATTCATTTTCTTTAACCTATAAGAAATTAGTTAATTTAATTAAGTATAAGATAATTGTTGGATTTATGACATAAGAATAGTGATGTCATAAATCTATTTTTTAACAAATTCATTTTTATTTTTCTTGTGGTCACAAATTAATTAATTAGTAATTATTTTAATTGAATATAAACATTTGGCTATAATTCTTTAATGGCTAGCCCCACCATTCTAAGTCACCATTATTGACTTTTCTTGCGTTTTAATTAAGTTTAATTTAGCTAATTAAGTCATTTAAGCATTTTTACTTATATTTAGTTCATTTCCATTTTATTTTTAGGTACACTAAGTTGATTCAAATATCTTGAATATATTTTTATATTAGTTGTTAATCTCTTAGGTTGATGTAGGAAAAAGAATTTCTCAATTTGGATTTTTCTACAATTTATTAAAAATCTTTGAGTAAAGGATATTCAAATGAATTTTCTTTGAAAAATCTTATTTGATTTCATTTATTCTTCAACTAATTGTTCCATTTTCATTTTCTATTAAAATTTCCTAGGTTGCCTTAGGGTTCTATTTGAGTTTTCTCTAATTTCATTTAGCACATACTTGCCTTAATTTTTTTTTTAAATTCCTTCCCGATTTGAGTTTCAAAACTCTATCTAACAATTGAACATACATTGTATATCGGGTTATTACATTCATGAATTGCTAGACTAATAAAATATCAAAATGTTATTGCATCCACCACAAAATAGTATGTCTCTTCATAATCGATTCCTGGTCTTTACGAAAAACCTTGTGCAACAAGTCTTGCTTTGTATCTCACAACTTCATTTTTCTCATTTATTTTTCGTATAAATACCCATTTGTATCCTACTGGTTTCACACCTTCAGATGTTTGGACTATTAGTCCGAAAACCTTACGTTTTTCAAGAGAATTCAGTTATGCTTGTATTACATCTTTCCATTTTGGCCAATCAATTTTATTTCGATATTCTTGAACAGATCGTGGTTCAAGACCATCATTTTCATTCATAATATTTAATGCTACATTATATGCAAAATAATAGTTCACAATTATTTCATGTCGATTCCATCTTTTTTTAGAACCAACCTAATTTATCAAAAAATTCTTTATTTTTATTAATTTCATACACTTTTACTTTTTCAGAAAGTGTATCCATGTTAGTATCTGTATTTTCTGTTAGACCTTAAGGTCTTCTTCATACTCATTTTGATGGTTACAAGCAACAAATTATTGGACTAATAAGTTTGTTTGATTATGTGCAAGAATCTCCAAGAAATTCTCTGAAGTATTGCAGGATGCTGTTTAGTTGCGGGTGCGACCAGTTGTAGTCGTGGGTGCGACCTTAGATACAAGCTTGGTCACAGGTGAGACAAATCCAGTCACAGTCTTGAAAAGGTTAAAGTCGCGGGCGCGACACTTTAAAGTCGCGGGCGCGGAATTAAGGTCCTGAAAAGTCAAGACATCCAGTAGCTTCAAGGTGAATAGCGTCCCAGTAGCAGGCGCGACACAAGAGAGTAGCGGGCGCAAATAAGTGAAGTCGCGGGTGTGATATAATTATTCGCAAGTGCAAAATTAAAGTTTGCATGATTCAAAACATCCAGTAGCTTCAGATTGAACAGTGTGTTTTAGTCGCGGGTGCGACCAAAGATATTCACAGGACTGTTCAAGATCAGTCGCAGGTGTGAAGAAGTTCAAGCAGAGTTTGAAATTTGAATCTCACAAAAAGTCACGAGCGCGACGTAAAAAATTCAAATTCCGTGTTCTTCGAGCCAAAAAGAGTAAAGCCAGTCGCGGGCACGACGGTCCGAGTCGCGGGAGCGACTCACCTGTAAAATAGTCGTTCGAGCGACTTTTCAAGAGCATTTATTACGGGAAAATGAGTCTAAACGGCTCTTTCTTTACTCTAGACTATAAATATGAGTTGATTTGTATTAAATGAACAGAGAACAACCTTTAAACAAGTTCATAATCATTTATTGCTAGATCATTCATATTTAT
>CANXYC010262244.1:0-19280 GCA_948193065.1 Aleurites moluccanus | reverse complement strand
TATATGATATATGAGTTTGTGATAAATGTATATGTGATATATGAGGTGGATGAAATTATTGAAGTGAAATTTTGAGTTGCAATTGATAAATGGAGGATATAAGGGGATGTATGTTATATTGGGAGTGTATTTTGATATGTTTTGCTGATAGCTTAAGTCAGAGTTTCAAAGGAGACTCTTTCAGTTTTTCTGCATGCATGTTTGGTAATATGATGATTTAAAAAAAATTATGACCTAAAATGTATCACAGGTTAAGTAATGAATATAATTGTTTAAGTATGGGTTCTTCGTGGTACTGGTGGCTTAGGCATTACCCATACCCTAGGACAATCATAGTCTAAAGTTAGGTTGTGACATGCCCACATTTCAAACAGGCACCTATCTGTCTACGACATTCTCCTTCGTGCCTTGTACCATAAAAACTATAAATAGGCACACTAGGCATCTGAGTAGTAGGTCTAGAGGAACCCTGTGAATAAACAGGGGCTGAATGCACTAGAGTCCCCCTACTTTGAGTCTTCCTCCTCTGACTTGCTTGATAGAGGTCTCTTATTAAATCTAGGTACCGGCACTGTCTATCTAGATTAAGAGCTATTCTCCCCTCTTTTACTTTGTGCACCAGGTCCCTCTTCCTCTTTTGATCTCTCTTAGCTCTCTCTAACTTGTATTTCTCCTCCATCTGAGTAGCTTTGTCAATAATAATAGTCAAAGAAGAAAATTTTGTAGCAAATAGGGCATTACACAGTGAGGCATGTAGTCCTCTCCTGAATCTGCTAATCAAATCTGCCTCTGTAGGAGCAATCCGAGTAGCATATCTACTCAATCTGATAAACTCATCAGCATACTCTTCAACAGTCCTGTTACCCTACTCCAATTGTTCAAACTATGTTAGATTTCTAGTCCTCACCCCTTATATCAAGAACTCATTTATAAGCCCCTGTCTGAACTCTGCCTAGGTAGGAGGATGATCACTATATAATTTGGGCTCCATATGACGAGAAAACCAAGTCCAAGATTTCCCCTTCAGTAACAATCCAACTAACTCCACTGCTTTACCATCTGAACAAGGTAGCCTGCTAACTACATTCTCAATCTGCTCTAAAAATTCAATAGGCTCCTCGCCTCTGTCACCCCAAAACTCAGGCAAATTTAGCTTCAGAAAATTAAACATGGTAACTATGCCCTCATCAATAACTTAACAGCCTCTCTGTACTGTAGGCACATCAAGAACTACTACTGGCTGTACAGGAGCTGGAGTAAGAGCAACTGGTGGAACATCTGTAGTAGGAGCACTACTGCTACTGGTGCAGGTGGCAGCATATTCTATCATTCCTACCTCAATTCCTGTAATTCCCAATGTAAATCCATCATCCCCTGCATCATTTCCATCCTCCAGGAGTCATCACTCATCCTTGTCTCTTCTGTCCTCTATCAGGATCTGGGAAGGTCCTCTGTCATTTCTCTGACTAGAGACTCATTTGAGGCTACCTCTGCCTCTCTAGTATCCTCTTTGTCTCTGTCTTTTGTAGTATGGTCCCTCTGTCTAGCAGACATCTCTGTCACTACAGAAAATATAAACAACAATTATAGAACAATACAGAAATGTAGAATACACTAATTTACTTGACGAATACAACAAAAGGATGGAACAAGAATTCCTATGCTCTATGATTTACTTAAGTCTATTACTCTGTATCTAGTTACTATTCACATACACCTATGCTCTGATACCACTTATGTGAAGTCGCAATTTTCAAACGTGATAGTCCTAGGATGCAGGAGATGCCAGAGGTGACCGACACCTATATAACCCAGTATCATACTTTATTAACATTTACAATGTCATTATAAACCAATTAATCACTTATCATACATTAGGTTTTAGGTATTGATCGGGTCAAGTCACCTAAATTTTTTTCTAAAGTATTTTAAATATAAAAATTTTCAAATATAATTTAAAAAAAAATTAAAAAATAATTATAATGATAATCAAATAATAATTTTTAAATTAAATTATTTTGAATATAATATTTTCACATATTATTTCAAAAAGATTAAAATAATAATAATTTAAGTAATATAATAATAAATTATTAAATTGATACTGTTAGACCTTAGTGCCTTAACATTATTATTTTGATAGGTACAAACAATTAATTTTGTTTGTTCGTTTATCTATAAGGAATACTTTTTAGAATTGTATAAATATGATATGTAGCCCACGCTACTAATGGACACAGTAGGCAAAAGTCTGAGATACAAAGAGAGTAGCCTCCACAACATGTTAAGTATCCCCGTTATATGTTAAGTAGCGCCCCCTACGGAGCAATCACAACTGCTGCTAAGAAGTCTAAATGGTCTAATAGCTCAAGTCTAGGAAATGGGACAAATAGTGCTCACTACTACTTTTTGTTCCCGCCGCTACATATGTGGTGAAGTTAATTAGTAACCACTGCAAACATGTCACCATCATGATTATAGAGTTTAGAAGATCTATTAGCTCAAGTGTCCAAGGGAGTAGAGGAGTAGTGTCCACTACGGGGAGTAGTGCCCGCTACTGATGAAGCTCAGAGAGACAATAGGCTTTTGGAGAAATTGGACAATAAGTCACAACAGTTACATGTTAAGTCTCGCCCGCTATTTGTTGAAGTCACAGTCGCTATAAGCCAGTCGCAGTCGTGTAGTTCATCATCTCAAGATAAGTAGCACCCGCTACTTTTTTTGTAACACCCTCTATAGTTCAAAATCTAACAAAAAAATAGTTGTTAGAAGTACGAGTTTTTGCATTAAATGTACATTTAATGCATCCAAACAACTCTATTTGGCTAAAGGCTATGAATATGAGTTGGTATAAAGTTAATGGATATAAAACAACTTTTATTCTTAATTTAATTCATACTATTAAGCATTCAAGTGTTCTTGAGTTTACTTTTGAGTTTTCAATTTGTGAAGAGAATTAATTGGCAATCTTCAAGGTTGTTGAAGTAGAATTAATTTATGAAAGTTAGGTTAAAATTAAATGGTTAATTTGTTTATCATCTCATTGTAATTCTTTATAGTTATGTGTGAGCCTTAATTATAAAAATACATTGCAAGGTTTAGTGTGAGCCAAAACACTTAAGGTTTGATCTTGCACCTTTGAAAAATATCAAGATTAGTGAAATACTCAAGTATAATCTTGAGGAGTGAATGTAGGCTTATTTTTTGTCAAACCACTATAAATCCTTGTGTTCATTATTTCTTCCCTCAACAACTTCTTAATTTTTATTTGTTGTTAATTTTAAAACAACTAATTCACCCCCATTTTGGTTGCCAAAGGACTTTCAATTTGCATCAAAACTTTGTATCCTTCATTTAAAAGATTTACCCATCTTGGATCAAAGATCGTAAATGGTAAACCAAGCTACTGATATCGTTGAAGGTAGTTCCACCATGAGACCACCATACTTCGATAACACTGACTATTCTTATTAGAAAAATAGGATGAAAATTTACATGGATAATGATGACACTAATCTTTGGGATGTTGTAGAAGCGGGTTGTATGGTTCCTACAAAAACCATTGATGATATAGAGTTTATCAAGCCAATAATTGAATGGACGACAGTGGAAAAGAAGGCAAATGGAAGAAATCACAAAGCAATGAATACTCTCTATTGTGCTCTTAGTAGAGAGGAGTATGGAAAAATCTCTCTTTGCATATTAGCAAAGCAAATTTTGGAAACTCTAGAGACTATTCATGAAGGGTAAAAAAATGAAAATTCTTACTTATGAATATGAGCTCTTTCAAATGCTACCAAATGAGAAGGTAACTGAAATGTACAATCGCCAAATGGTAATTGTCAATCAAATGAGAAAGATGGGGAAGAACTATTTCAAAGAAGATATCAATTGTAAAATATTGAGAGTTCTCCCTAAGAAAGATTAGGAAGCAAGAGTTACTTCAATTGAGGAAGCAAATGACTTGAGCACCCTCCCAACCAACAATTTGTTTGGAAAGCTTCTTACTCATAAGATTACGTTATCTCAAGATAAAGTTGAAGAGAAGAATAAAGGGATAGCTCCTATTGCATCTAAAGAGGCTTCTTTAAATAAGAGTGATGAAGAGGAAGTTGATGAAGACATGGCCTGTCACGACTCGGTTTCCTGGACCGCGACGGTCCTAGGGTACGGGAGATGCCAATGGCGACCGGTACCTGTAGAACCCAGTATCACATGCACCATCTATAAACCTCAATATTTTATTCATATTAATTAATTACCAATCAATCTGTTAACCTTTCATGCATTTTGTAATCATTCTGCAATTGGCTGTAACATTCAATATCTCATATCATGCATCATCTTATGCCTTAATCTATCATCAACATAATAATAATATCATCATCACATATATGTTCATCTCCTAGCTAACCCATATACACCCATGGAGCAACTATATCATGAACACCAAAATAAATATACAGAATATATCAGAAATCCAAAAATATACTTCAAGGATTGTTGTAGATATTCTGGGATGACAAAAGATAGGAATCTGCAGTTTACTCCTCTCCTTAAATCCGTAAACAATGAAAGAATGAGTATAAATGATACTCAGTGATTTTACATGCATCATCAATAAAATATAAGCTCAAATAATGGTTTGCACATTATAAGGAATCATGGTACAGTGTAAATCATATAAGTTATAGAATTGGTATCGATAAATAATAGGAATAGCAATGGTCAAATCAAATCAGGGAATCAATATGGTAAGATAGATAGAGGGGCATGAACATGTAGACTATGTGTAATCACAGAGTCAATCACATATCACATAGACATAAAACTGATCAGGGCCTATGGCTGGAACCAATAACCCTTCCCAGCTAGGGCATCAATATCAATGTGCATATTGCCGACAGTACTGACCCACTACCCTGTCGGTGAGGCAGCTTTGTCAAACCACATTTGGGTCAATAGAAAGTGATAACATATCAATAGATACCATTATGCTATAATGGTACCATCACTATCAATATAATCAATATCAATCAAATCAAGTAATATTTGAATCAATGGCATAGTAAAATACAACATATGAGCAAGGATATAGGTTATGGTAAACAATCATGGTATGGAACTAAAGTTGGATCGGTGGCCGAAAATGGTAGGTCAATTGGCATACCAACGTCGCTGGCAACAATGGCATTCAATTGATAGGTCTATGGCATACAAACTAATAGGCCAATGGCAAATGAACTAGGCATTTCAACGAATACTTGGTGGGCATAAAATGGTAACCAATAGGTTAGGTTTGGTGGCAAGTTTGGCTTGCCCAATTCAACAAACACCAAGTCACATTGGCAACCAAAGTCAAGGTATCAAGAAACACAATTAAACAACATTAAAATATGATCAAATTGGAAAGGAAAAATCAAGCAAAACCAAGTAAAATTGAAAGGCAATTTAGGGAAAAGTGGTTCGGCCAAAAGGGAAATTTTGGGGCAAGGCTCCAATCATCAATTCAATGAATTATACATGTTATTTGATCCAATGTAAACTCACCTAATCCTCCAATTAGCCAATGTACACTCCGATTCCACCAATTCAACCGAAAATGCCAAAATAGCTCATTTTGAATATCACTTTTGTTCAATCTCCAATTGTACATCAATTTATCCATTAATTAGTTATCCATTCATATCCAATTAACCATTTCTAACATGAATTAACAAAACCTAACAGTAATTCAACAATTCATCCTTTACAACTTCAAATTCAACCATTCAAATTAGGGATTTCATCAAATTAGGATAAATTTGTGCAATTAACTATCATACCCATTCAATTGAACCTAAATAACATCCAAATCATCAATCAAACTAAACAAATAAACTCTTACCTCTAATTCACCCAAATGGCCAAATTCTTCGTCTTGATTTTCCTCCCAATCCTTTGCTCCTTCCTTCAAATTAATGATAGAAATGGATTAAGCTAACTTGATTTGCAAATTTTTCTATCAAATTTCCTTAATAATCTATAAGAAAAATGAAGAATGGAAGATGGAAAATGGGCAAGAATGGTTTCAGCAATGCTTGAAAGAAGAAAGGAAATGTGCAACTGCAATGGCTAAGGCAAATTTAATAAAAAAATAAAATGGCCAATTACAACTAAACCCTCAAACTTTCATCCTTTACACTTTGATCCTTAAATCTTCTGTAATTTATTCTTACAATTCTGTCAAGATTTAGATATTAGAGTAGGGAGTAAATAATCTTATTTTAATTTATACTTATTTATAAAAATAGTTTCGGAGTCATTTTGTAACCCCGACCGATTACTTTTCACTATACACATTGAATTTCTATTTATTTATAAAAATGCCATTACTTACTTTTTCAGTGTTCCTAAATGATTTTCACTTCTTTCTTTTACCAAAATCAAACATAAATTATGGTCATCTTTTATCCCCAGATCAACTTCAGAAATTCTTTTGTTGACCAGACCACTAATTTCTCAGCAGTGTTCTCGACACCGCTAGTTTCCGAAAAAGTTTCAAGTTCGCTTTCTAACTTTGTCTCTAAAATTATTTCCCATCATTTCAAGACTAATGAACCATATACTGAGAATTAATTCATGTATAATAGTTATAACTTTCTAGGGTATTAGATTTTACCCCCCTACAAATAAATTTATCCTGGAATTTAAATAAAAGCATACCTCAGTGCTAAAACAGGGATGGATATCTGCTACGCATCTCCTGCTTGCTCTCCCATGTGCACTCCTCCATCGTCTGGTTCCTCCATAGCACTTTGACCATCGGGATCTCTTTGTTCCAAAGCTTTCTGACCTGTCGATCAACAATCTCCACAAGTAGCTCCTTATAAGACAAATCCTCACTGAGAACCATATATTGAACCTCCAAAATGTGCGATGGATCCGACACATATTTTTGCAGTATCGATAAATGGAAGACTAGATGTATGTGGCTCATACTGGGTGGAAGAGCCAATCTATAGGCCGCACTACCAATCTGCTCAAGTATCTCAAACGGGCCTATAAATCGTGGTGATAGCTTGCCCCTCTTCCCAAATCTCATAACTCCCCTCATCAATGAGACTTTTAGGAAGACATGATCACTAACAAAAAGTTGTACATCCTTCCTCTTCGGATCAGCATAACTCTTTTACCTACTGAAGGCAGTCCTCATCCGCTATCTGATCATAGGAACCTTCTCCATAGTCTTTATAATAAGCTCTGGTCCCTCTAGCTGCTTCTCTCCCTGCTCCACCCAACACATTGGAGATCTGCACTTCCAACCATATAGTGCTTCAAATGGAGCCATATCAATAGAAGAGTGATAACTATTGTTGTAGGAGAACTCAATCAATGGAAGATAATAGTCCCAGTTACCCTTGAAATCCATAACACATAACCTGAGCATATCTTCCAAAGTCTGGATCATCCTCTCTGACTGCCCATCAGTTTGCTGATGGAACGCAGTACTGAACCGTAACTGGGTACCCATAGCATCCTGAAATTTATGGCAAAACTGAGATGTGAACTGCGTACCCCTGTTTGATATGATCACCAAAGGAACTTCATGAAGACGCACAATCTTATCCACATATAATTGTGCATACTGAGCTACCGTATAGCTAGTCTTTACCTCCAGAAAATGTGCAGACTTCATCAACCGATCAACAATAATCCAAATAGAATCATATCTCCTCGAAGTCCTCAGTAGACCAACTATGAAATCCATGGTAACCTATTCCCATTTCCACTCTAGTAGCGCTGTCTCCTGAAGTAGCCCTGATGGCTTATGATGCTTAAACTTAACCTGTTGACAGGCTAAGCACTTAGACACAAACTGAGTTACATCTTTCTTCATCCCTGGCCACCAATAAACATCCCTCAGATCATGGTACATCTTGGTAATCCCTGGATGTACACTATATGCAAAATAGTAAGACTCTCGTATAATCCGATCTCGTAGCTCATCACAATCTGGTACACATATACGCCCCCCACATCTCAGTATCCCATCCTCCACAGTGAACTCTGTCATCCGACCACTCTGAACCTCTTCCTTCAGCTTCAGTAGATATGGATCCCTATCCTAAGCCACTTTAATATCATCAATCAATAGTGACTTTGCCAGAAATTGGGCTATCAGAGCCTGGTTCTGATCCTGGGATCCTAACTCCAATTCTACCCCTAAATCTGCCAACTCTCTCATCTATATGATCGATGGCCTCCTGCCAATCACAATATGAGTAAGACTACCCATCGATTTCCTGCTTAAAGCATCTACCACTACATTGGCCTTCCCTGTGTGATACAGAATCTCGCAGTCATAATCCTTCAAAAGTTCTACCCATTTGCCCTGCCTCAGATTTAGATCCTTCTGCTGAAATATATACTTTAGACTCTTATGATTAGTATATATCTCGCATTTTGACCCATACAAGTAGTGTCTCCAAATCTTCAAGGTAAATATAAATGCTGCCATTTCCAAATCATGAGTTGGATAATTTGCTTCATGCTTCTTTAACTGACGAGAAGCATAAGCAATTACCCTACCCATCTGCATCAATACATACCCTAGGCCAATCCGTGAAGCATCACAATATACTATAAATTTCTCCCCCTCAACTTGTAAAGCCAAAATTGGAGCACTGGTAAGGCAGTACTTCAGAGTTTGGAAGCTACAGTCACACTCATTCGTCCAGACATACTGCTCCTGTTTCCTCATCAGTCTAGTCAAAGGAGCTGCGATAACGGAAAAAGCCTTCACAAACCTCCGATAATAACAAGCCATACCCAGAAAACTGCGCACCTCTGAAACACTGGTAGGCTGGGGCAAATTAGCTACCGCCTCAATCTTCTGAGGATCCACCATAATACCAGCCTTGCAGATAACATGCCCAAGGAAGCACACCTCAGTCAACCAGAACTGACACTTAGATAATTTATCTTATAGTCGATGCTCTCAAAGTGTTTGTAGCATAATCCTCAAATGCTCCCTGTGCTACTCCTCACTCCTGGAATAAATAAGTATGTCATCAATGAAGACAATGACAAACTTATCCAAATATGATCTTAACACCATATTTATCAGATCTATGAAGGTCATTGGAGCATTGGTCAACCCGAATGGCAAAACCAGAAACTCATAATGACCGTAACAGGTTCTAAAAGCAGTCTTGGGTATGTCACTCTGCTTAATCTTCAACAGATGATACCCAGACCTCAAATCAATCATAGAAAAATGGTTGGTACCCTGCAGCTAATCAAACAAATCATCTATCCGAGGCAATGGATACTTGTTCCTCAATGTGACTTTGTTCAGCTGCCTGTAATCTATACACATCCTCAATGATCCATCTTTCTTTCTCACAAACAATACTGGTGCACCCCAAAGAGAACTACTAAGTCTGATAAACCCTCTATCTAATAGCTCCTATAACTGTATCTTCAATTCCTTCAGTTCAGCTGGAGCCATTCTGTATGGTGGAATGGATATCGGGTCTGTGCCTGCATGCACCTCTAGCTTAAACTCAGTCTCCATGTCAGGGGGCAATCCTGGCAACTACTCAGGAAACACGTCAGGAAACTCCTGAACAACCGGTATCTGATCCAACTGAATAGAAGATCTCTGGACATCCACTACATGTGCTAAATAGGCTGAACAACCTTTCTTAATCATCCTCCTAGCTTGGATAGCAGAAATCAAGTTAACTCGAAACTCCCAAATCTTACTCTAAAACTCAAACTCCGGTTGCCCCTCAGGCTGGAATCTAATCCTCTTCTGATAACAGTCTATAACTACCCAGTGTCTCGTCAACTAATCCATACCCAAAATTACATCCAACTCAAGCACAGGCAACTCAATCAAATCAGCATGAAGAATACGATCATCAATCTCAACAATACAATCAAGATAGAAATACTCAACATCAACACAATCACCTATAGGAGTGGCAATCATCAATGGCACATCTAATAACCTCCTCTCCTTATTCAATTTGGGTGCAAATTGTGGTGACACAAAAGAATGAGTTCCACCCGAATCGAATAACGTATTAGCTATCTCATTATGAACAAAAATAGTACCTGTGACAACATTATCTGATCTACGGGCATCCTGAGTGTTGACAGTAAATACTCTGCCCTGGCCCCTACCAGCTAGAGCCCAATTGCCACTGGGAGCCTGTCATCCCCTGCCTCTGCCTCTAGCGGTAGCCTTTCTACCCAAATTCTGACTAGCCTGAACCACTGGCTGTGAAACTATTACATATGGTTGTTGCTGCTGCTCACCCCATAAAGGACATCTGTTAATGAAGTGACCCTGCTGGCCACACTTCAAACATACTCCTGTCTGTAACTGGCACTCCCCTCCGTATCTCCGTCCATAAAATCCACAAACTGGCATACCAAGTACTTATACTGCTGGTCTAGATGAACCCTACGAGTAAGCAGGTGTAGACCGTGCCACTGGTGGCCTCCTACTCTGTAATCTCCGCCTCTGACTACCACCTGATGATCTCTGCTTGAATCAGGGCTTTGGATCAATTGGTCTAGAATGGCAGCTGCTCTCCCCCCTCATACTCTGTGATCCTGGACCACCTTTCCTCTTCCGGTCCCTCTTTGCCCTCTCAACCTTATATTTCTCCTCCATCTGAGTAACCTTGTCGATCACTGTAGTCAATGATATGAACTCAATAGCTAACAAGGCATTATGAAGTGCTGTATGTAAACCCCTCCAAAATCTATTAATCAGATCTACCTCGGTCTGTACTAAATGAGATGTATATCTACTCAGCTGGATAAACTCCTCGGTATACTCCTCTACTGATCTATCTCCCTACTCAAGCTGCTCAAATCTCACCAGATTACAGGTCCTAACAACATCAATGATGAACTCATCAATCAAGCTCTATCTGAACTCTGCATAAGTTGGTGGGTGCTCTCCATAAAGCCTGGTCTCCATATGCCTCGAGAACCATGTCAATGATTTACCCTTAAGTAATAGACCTACCAACTCAACTGATCTCAACTCTGAACAAGGTAGTCTCCTCACTACCTTCTCCACCTCCTCCAAAAAGTCAACAGGATCTGTACCCCTATCTCCTCTGAACTCAGGCAAGTTTAGCTTCAGAAAGCTAAATATAGATACTCCTCCCTCTTCAATCTCTCTCTTGCCACCCTGTATAGCTGGATCCCTCTGAGCCCCCAATGGATGCACATGAGTCGGTGCCACTACCTCAAGTACTACAGGTGGAGGTACTACTACAGGAGCAGGTAGTGGGTGTGCCTGTTGTCTCTCCCTCCTAATCTCAGCTATCTCCCTCCTCAACTCGATCAAACCTCTCATCATCTTTTCCCTCCAAGGGTCATCAACCCTCTCTGAATCCATTGAAGTCCGTCATGATCAAGACAGACCCTCTGATACACTAATCTCCCTCACTAGGGACTCATTAGAGGCAACCTCAGCCTCCCTGGTGTCTCTATCTATGCTGTCAGACATCTCTATAATCTATCGGGAAAAATGATAACAGTCTCAGATTATAGTAAAAATGCAGAGTAATAACATATAACAGATGATAACTGCAATAGACGACAAAGGAAATCCTATGCTTCATGGTATACCTAATTCTACCCCATTTTGTACTTAGTCACTATTCCTCTACAATTCAGTTACTATTCATCTATAACCTAGATTCACATTCTGTAAACCTAGTGCTCTGATACCACCTCTCTCACGACCCAATTTCGTGGACAGCGATAGTCCTAGCGTACGGGATATGCCAATGGCGACCAGCACCCGTAGAACCTAATATCACATGCATCATCTATAAACTTCAATATTTTATTCATATTAATTAATTACCAATCAATCTGTTAACCTGTCACGCAATCTGTAATCATTTTGCAATTGGCTGTAACATTCAATATCTCATGTCATGCATCATCATATACCTCAATATATCATTAACATAATAATAATATCATCATCACATACATGTTCATCTCCTAGCTGACCCATACATACCCATGGAGCAGCTAGATCATGAACACCAAATAAATATACAAAATATATCAAAAATCAAGAAATATACATCAAGGACTATTACAGATATCCCGGGATGACAGAAGATAGGAATTTGCAGTCTACTCCTCTCCTGACATGGGTAAACAATGAAAGAATGAGTATAAATGATACTCGGTGAATTTATATGCATCATCAATGAAATATAAGCTTAAATAATGGTTTGCACATGATAAGGAATAATGGTATAGTGTAAATCATTTAAGTTATAGAATCAGTATCGATAAATAATAGGAATAGCAATGGTCATATCCAATCAGGGAATCAATTTGGTAAGATAGATAGAGGGCCATGAACACGTAGACTATGTGTAATCACACAGTCGATCACATATCACATAGGGATAAGACTGATCAGGTCCTATGGCTAGAACCAATAACCCTTCCCAGCTAGGGCATCAATATCAATGTCCACATTGCCGACAGTATGTACCCACTACCCTATCGGTGAGGCAGCTCTGTCAAACCACATTTGGGTCAATAGAAAGTGATAACATGTCAATAGATACCATTATGCAACAATGGTAGCATCACTATCAATATAATCATTATCAATCAAATCAAGTAATATTTAAAACAATGGCATAGTAAAATACAACATATGAGAAAGGATATAGGTTATGGTAAACAATAATGGTATGGAACAAAAGTTGGTTTGGTGGCCAAAAATGGTAGGTCAATTGGCATGCCAACGTAGCTGGCGACAATGGCATTCAATTGATAGGTCTATGGCATGCAAACCAATAGGCCAATGGCAAACGAACTAGGCATTTCATCGAACACTTGGTGGGCATATAATGGCAAGTCAATAGGTTAGGTTTGGTGGAAAATTTGACTTGCCCAATTCAACAAACACCAAGTCACATTGGCAACCAAAATCAAGGTATCAAGAAACACAATTAAACAACATTAAAATATGATCAAATTGGCAAGGAAAAATCAAGTAAAACCAAGTAAAATTCAAAGGCAATTTAGGTTAAAGTGGTTCAACCAAAAGGGAAATTTTGGGGCAAGGTTCCAATCATCAATTCAATGAATTATACATGTTATTTGATCCAATATAAAATCACCTAATCCTCCAATTAGACAATGTACACTCCAATTCCACCAATTCAACCGAAAATGCCAAAATAGCTCACTTTGAATATCACTTTTGTTCAATCTCCAATTCTACATCAATTTATCCATTAGTTAGCTATCCATTCATATCCAATTAACCATTTCTAACATCAATTAACAAAACCTAATACTAATTCAACAATTCATCCTTTACAACTTCAAATTCAACCATTCAAATTAGGGATTTCATCAAATTAGGATAAATTTGTGCAATTAACTATCATACCCATTCAATTGAACCTAAATAACATCTAAATCATCAATCAAACTAAACAAATAAACACTCACCTCAAATTCACCCAAATGGCCGAATTCTTCCTCTTGATTTTCCTTCCAATCCTTTGCTCATTCCTTCAAATTAATGATAGAAATGGATTAAGCTAACTTGATTTGCAAATTTTTCTACCAACTTTCTTTAATAATCTATAAGAAAAATGAAGAATGGAAGATGGAAAATGGACAAGAATGGTTTCGACAATGCTTGAAAGAAGAAAGGAAATGTGCAACTGAAATGGCTAAGGCAAATTTAATAGAAAAATCAAATGGCGAATTACAACTAAACCCTCAAACTTTCATCCTTTACAGTTTGGTCCTTAAATCTTCTGTAATTTATTCTGACAATTCTTTCAAGATTTAGATATCATAGTCGGTAGTGAATAGGCTTATTTTAATTTATACTTATTTATAAAAATAGTTTCGGAGTCATTCTATAACCCTGACCGACCACTTTCCACAATTCACCTTGAATTTCCATTTATTTATAAAAATGTCATTACTTACTTTTTCAGTGTTTCTAAATGATTTGCACTTTTTTCCTAAATGATTTTCACTTCTTTATTTTTACCAAAATTAAGCATAAATTATGGTCATCTTTTACCCCCAGATCAACTTCAGAAATTCTTCCGTTGACTGGAATGCTAATTTCTCGGCAGTGTTCCCGACACCGCCAGTTTTCGAAAAAATTTAAAGTTCGCTTTCTAACTGTGTCTATAAAATTATTTCCCATCATTTCAAGACTAATGAACCACATACTGAGAATTAATTCATGCATAATAGTTATAACTTTCTAGGGTATTACATGGCCTTGCTCCCTAAAAGAATAAGAAATATTATTCTTAGAAAAAAGAACAAGAAGCCATTTGAAAGATATGAATAGTCCAAGAACAAGCAAGTGAAATGCTTTGAATGTGACAAATTTGGACACATTAAAGCGAAATTTCCAAGGTTAAAAAAAAAAAGCTTCAAGAATGAGGCATTGGCGGCCACTTGGAATGATTCAAGTGACTCCGATGATGAAAATGAAGCAAACAAAGATGAAGTATCCAACATTTGCTTCATGGCAATTAAAGAGGATGCATCTTCAAGTGACGTTAGCAATTTCGATTTTAATAAGATGCCATGCAAATTATGAAAACATTACTTTTAAAGTATCAAAAGTTAAGTATAACAAGTTGAAAGAAATGTCTAATGAAGTCTTAGTTGCAAGTGATGCTTATAAATTTAAAATAAATGAATTAAATGCATCTAATGTAGAATTGAAAAATACCATTGACCTTAGGGATCAAGAATGCAATAAGGTAAAGAATGAAAATACTTTATTGAAAAACAAGTTAAATTCTCATGATGCTTGCTTGTACAAGCTTTGTAAAGGCAAAGAAAAATTGGACAAGATACTTGAGTCCTAAAGGTGTCCTACTATTAAGTATGGAATTGGTTATAATGGAGGGGATACCCCATCTACATCTAAGACCACATTTATCAAGGCATCAAACTCATATGCTCACATGACTTATATGGCTCCATCTAAAAATGTTAGGCATAACACTAAAGTGTATAAGCATGTCATTCATGATTTTTATTTTAGAAGACCAATGAATGCTTATTCTAAACAAAATCTAATTATTGTTATTGGCCTTAATATCATTCCAAACCACATCATAGGACAAAACCTCAACAAATGTCTAGAATTTATTTGAGATGTCACTATTGTGAGAGATTTAGTCACTCTAACTTTAAATGCCATATTAGAAATGTGCATTTAGGTTTTGTTAATGCTAACCCCTAAAGACCCAAAATCATTTGGATAACTTAAATAAAATAAATTTTCTTATTTATAGGTGTGCTTGAAATCCACAAGATATGAGGAGTCATGGTATTTGGATAGTGAATGTTCAAGACATATGACCGGCAATGCTAGTCTTCTCTCAAACATGGAAGAGAAAAAGGAGGGAAGGTAACCTTTGGAGATAATGGCAAAGGTAAAATCATCATAATTGGGCAAATTTGTAAGACTTATAAACCTTCACTTGAATATATGTTGTTGATTGATGGCCTTAAGCACAATTTGATTAGTGTGAGTCAATTATGTAACATGGGAAACAAAATTTCCTTTACTTCTAAAAAATGCTATATGAAGAGTTTGAAGGATAAGAAAATTTTGTTTGTCTAATATAGAATTGATAATGTTTATATGATTGACATTAGTAGCATGCATAATGATAATGTTGATTGTATGGTTTTACTTTGTGATGATGCATTGCTATGGCATAGGAAACTTAGCCATGTTAGCATAGATCACATTGGTAACCTTAAATCTAATGATCTTGTAATTTTTCTCCCCAAGGTCAAGTTTCATAAAGATAAAACTTATGATGCATGTCAAATGGGCAAGCAAGTCAAAAGGTCTTAAAAAAAAATGTTGTTTCTTCTACTAAACTTCTAGAACTTTTGCATATAGACTTGTTTAGCCCTAGTAGAACATCTAGCCTTATAGAGTTTTTAAAAAAAGAACTTTTGTTATTGAAGAGTCCACGCATGTTACATTTCATGAGTCTAGTCCATTTGATGTTCATAGATTTGAACATGTTGAAAATGATGACATATTTGATCATATTTATAATATATCTCTTGATTTAGAGCCTCTTGTTGAATCATTAATAAAAGGACCTTAATGACCCAGGAGATCCTTCCAGAGCCATGAAAAATCCTCTTATTGATGTTGAATTTCCAAAGGATTGGAAATTCAAAAAGGACCACCCAAAAGACATTATAATTGGCGAACCTTCTAAGGGTGTGGCCATAAGATCCCCTTTCAAAGAAATTGCGAACAATCTAGTCTTCATATCTAAGATTGAACCTAGGAATATTGATTAGGCCTTAAAGGATGAAAGTTGGGTTAAGGCCATGCAAGTGGAATCAAACAAATTTGAGAGGAATAAGGTTTGGACCTTAGTTCCTGACCAAAAGACCATCCCATCATAAGTACCAAATGGGTGTATAGAAATAAACTAGATGATGTTGGTGTGATCAATAGGAATAAGGCTAAATTACTAGCAAAGGGATATAATCAAGAGGAAGGAATAAATTATGATGAGACTTTTGCACCGATGGCTAGACTTGAGGCTATTAGGATGTTACTTGAATTTGCATGCCACATGAACTTTAAGTTGTATCAAATGAATGTCAAAAGTGCTTTTTTAAATGGTTTTATAGAGAAGGAAGTTTATCTTGAACAACCTTCCAATTTTGAACAATTTGATTTTCCAAATCATATTTATTAACTTCAAAAAGTTCTTTATGGTCTAAAACAATATCCTAAAGATTGGTATAATAGACTTAGCTTGTTTAATCAACAATGGTTTTTCAAAGGGAAAAGTTGATACAACTCTTTTCATTAAAAAGGACATGGATAACATATTGATTGTGCAAATATATGTTGATGATATAATATTTGGTGCTACTATTGAGTTTTCATGCAAGGAATTATCTTCATGCATGCAAAGTAAGTTTGAAATGAGCATGATGAGAGCACTGAAGTACTTCCTTGGATTACAAATCAAACAATGTGAGGAATATATCTTCATCAACCAATCAAAGTACATAAAGGACCTTCTCAAAAGGTTTGGAATGGATGGAGCAAAAGCAAGTAGAACTCCAATTAGTTCCACCATTAAGCTTGACAAAGATGAACTTGGCAAGCCTATTGAGGAGAATAAATATAAAGATATAATTGGTAGTTTACATTATTTAACCACTAATATACTGGATACTATGTTTTTCATGTATTCATGTACACGTTTTCAATCATGTCCAAAAGAGTCTCATATGCATGCAGTCAAAAGAATTTTAAAATATTTGATTGTCACACAACATCTAGGACTTTGGTATCCAAAGAACATGCATTTTAGTGTCGATTTTTTCCGGTAGTTGCATGGATAAGAAGAGTACCTTTGGTACTTGCCAATTCCTACAAAATTGCATTATTTCTTGGTTTAGCAAGAAGCAAAATTTAATGGCTTTGTCCATCGTGGATTCCAAATATGTGACAGCCACTTATTGTTGTGTACAAGATTTGTAGATGAAACAACAAATTAAAGACTTTAGAGTGCATTCGGACAAGATTCCTATTAAGTGTAATAACATTAGTGCTATCAATTTATTTAAGAATCCTTCTCAACAATCTAGGAGCAAACATATAGACATTAGACATAATTTTCTTAGTGTTAATGTGTTAACTCATAATATTGCTCTTGAATTTATTGCTTCAAATGATCAACTTGTGAACATCTTTACAAAGCCCTTAAATAAGGAGCGTTTAAATTTTATTAAACGTGAATTGGGGATGTTAGATGAAAATGAAGTTGAGAAACTGAAATGATGTGTTTTTGTTTAATGTTGTTATGTTTGTTTATTGTTGTAATGTTTTCATTTGTAGCGCCGACTATAGATCTTATAGAGCTTACTACTCTGGGCTTTAGTGCACCTTATTGCATGATCCAGAGTACCGTTTGGTACTCAAGCTGTAGCACCTACGAATATGGGAAATTTTTACTATTTTCATTCCTTCTAGGATCGTGGCCGCTACAAATGTGGTAACAGCCACTACACTATTATCTATGTCTCTATGTGTCATAAGTAGCAGCCACTACTTACTTTAGTAGCAGCCACAACTTGTATGTAGCAGGAGCTACTTAATTAAGTAACAGCCACAACTTATTCATAAAGGCAACTACTGAGACTTTTTAAAAAAAAAATTATCGCACTTTTCAGTCACTCTTTCAAAACCTATAAATATATTTCTCATTTTTCTCTCAACTCTTCTATGAGAAAACTCAATTCAAACCTCCTAAACCCTCTTTCCTCCATTTTCAATCAATTTTACAGAGATAATGCCTCCCAAAAGGACAAAAACCCTAGCTGGCAGGAAGGGCTATGTTGCCAAGAGAGCCAAAACCACTAAATCCACTACCTTTAAGTCTTTAGTTTCTCTTTTCTCTGAAACTAAATCTCAATCACCTCTACCTTGTAACACCTCAGCCTAAACCTAACCTAAACCATTAAAGGCCATTAAAGGGCAATTAAGGGGGAAATTTTTTCTTCCTTTTTCATTTGATAATGTTATGTATTTATGCTTGAAATTGAAGGTTATGCATGTTATATGAATAGATTTTAGGCATAGAAGTAGTTTAAAGGCTGTTAGGACAAAATCGAGAAATTTTGAAATTTTTGTGAATTGGAGGCAAATTGGTCATTTTACAGCCCCTTCGAATTTTAATGGATTTAGCATTATAAATGAAGAAAGAAAAGAAAATAAGTGAATGTAAATGACATTATTAAGTTTATTTGAATAATAGACAGAAAAATAAACCCGATTGAAAACAGTTTCCAGCAAGCTGCTGAATTGAGGTGCTTGAGGTGCTTCGGTTGCACTAAGGGCATTTTGGTCTTTTCTTTTATGATATGGGATTATAGAATGTGTGAAACCTTATGGTATTAGTTTAGGCTTGATTAAATCCAACCACTGGATCAAATGATGGAAAAATGGATGGTTGGATCAATAGGATGCAAATTTGCTATCAAAAGCCAAATGCATTGGATTTTTACCTTTGGTTTTTGATTTGGTGTGGCAAATGTATACAGTATCCACCTTTGTTGACTTTGGATGGACAAATAGCATTAAAGTAAGCAAAATGGATGGTTGGATGGCTAGGTTTCACCAAAGTTACCATAAACCTAAACCATTGGATCATTTTTTGATATTTTGAATAGATTTTTACCACCAC
>CANXYC010262087.1:0-12740 GCA_948193065.1 Aleurites moluccanus | reverse complement strand
GCAAAATTTTATAAAAATGACTTATATTTTGTAAATCGTACAATTTACAAAATATTACACTAAAAATCCCAATATTTTGTAAAAAAGTGCAAAATTTTGTAAAAATGACTTATATTTTGTAAATCGTACAATTTACAAAATTTTACACTACAAATCCCAATATTTTGTAAAAAAATGCAAAATTTTGTAAAAATTGCTTATATTTTGTAAATCGTACAATTTATAAAATTTTACACTACAAATCCTAATATTTTGTAAAAAAGTGTAAAATTTTGTAAAAATGGCTTGTATTTTGTAAATCGTACAATTTACAAAATTTTACACTACAAATCCTAATATTTTGTAAAAAAGTACAAAATTTTATAAAAATGACTTATATTTTGTAAATCGTATAATTTACAAAATTTTACACTATAAATCTCAATATTTTGTAAAAAAGTGCAAAATTTTGTAAAAATGGCTTATATTTTATAAATTGTACAATTTACAAAATATTATACCACAAATAGCAATATTTTGTAAAAAAGTACAAAATTTTATAAAAATACCTTATATTTTGTAAATCTTATAATTTACAAAATATTACATTACAAAACCCAATTTTTTGTAAAAAAATACAAAATTTTGTAAAAATACCTTATATTTTGTAAATTATATGATTTACAAAATATTACATTACAAACCCCAATAATTTGTAAAAAGGTACAAAATTTTGTAAAAATTACTTATATTTTATAAATTGTACGATTTATAAAATATTATATTACAAACCTCAATAATTTGAAAAAAAGTGTATAATTTTGTAAAAATGACTTATATTTTGTAAATTGTACGATTTACAAAATAATAAATTGTAAACCCCCATATTTTATAAAAAATTATAAAATATTGTAAAAATGACTTTTATTTTGTAAATTTTATGATTTATAAAATATTACACTACAAATTCTAATATTTTGTAAAAAAAGTCAAATTTTATAAAATTACTTATATTTTATAAATTGATTAATTTAATATTTTTAATTTCCTTAAATTTTTTATTCATTTTATATTATTACTACTTTTTAATTAATAAAAATATTTCAAATTTTTGTTTCACATTATAATTTGGGAAAAAATATTCCAAATTATAATTTTGGGTTTAATTTTTTTTTATTCTTATTATTATTAATTTTTAAATTTTCTGAAAAATATTTTTTTTGTTTTTATTTATATTATTACTACTTTTTAAATTAAAAAAATATTTTAATTAAACTAAAATAAATTATTATTTTATTAATAACTCATTTTCTATTCATGACTGCAGCTCCATTTTGTTTTGGCAGAAAATTTAAAATATTTTAAAGGGAAAAGTAATTATCTTTTATAATAAATATAAATTTTACTTTTTACTATAAATAATTCATTTTGTATTACTACTTTTTTAATTAATACAAAACATTACAAATTATTGTTTCACATTTTAATTTGAGAAAAAATATTTCAAATTATAATTTTGGGGTTAATTTTTTTTTTCATATGTTCATATTATTACTATTTTTATTATTGTTTCATATTATAATTTTGAAAAAAAAATATTTCAAATTACAATTTCAGATTTAAATTTTTTTCCATATGTTTTTATTATTACTAATTCTTTAATTTAATGAAAATTATTTTTTTATATTATTACTAATTTTTAGATTAATAAAAAATATTCAAAATTGTTGTTTCAAATTTCAATTTGGAAAAAAATATTTCAAATTAAAATTTAAGAAAAAAATATTTTATTTTAATTTTTCATATCATTACTAATTTATTTCCTTCATACACTAATTATTATTAACTAAAATTAATTATTATTTTATTAAAAATATTTTGAAATACTTAATATATTGCTCATAATTTTTTAGGCGGAAAACTATAAAATCATGAGCAGAAAATTTTGCATATCATGTAACCGATTTTAATAAATATAAATTTTATTTTTTTTTATTATCAAAATAAATTACTATATAAAAATTATGTAAATAGTTACCGTAGAAAAAACCTGAACTTTGTGGAGTCAATATCATGAAGCACTAGCATGACGTATTTAGTGTGCCTCTAGTGGGAAACAACATATGTGTCGGTTTACCGGAAATTTAGGGGCTTAATTGAGAGGTTGGTAAATGAGTCCAAATACCTAATTATTGGAGAAAATTTTAGATATTCGTACATTATAAGAATTGTAGGCCAATCTTATTATGGAGTGATAGTAAATGTTTAATTTTTTCAACATGATGAATTTATAATTTTAATCATTCAATTGAATATGAATTTAAATTTTATTATCATTTAATAGCTTGTTTTTGTAAAAATTAGTTTACACATGTTAGGCCGAGTTTACTTGAGAATTTCACCGATTATTGGCTCTGCCACTGAACCATTTCTCAGCATCTCTATTGGAGCCTTCAAATCATAGGTTTTAACGTGTGTTAAATATTTTTATTTGAGTTTTTATAGGAAAAAAAATATTATATTAAAAATGTTAATTTGAGCCATAAAAAATGAATTTTAGAGTTATTTAATACGTTTGAATAAAAAAAAAATCGAATACAGGTGGATAACTGTTTTAAACTAATTTTTCTAATAACATTTAAAATAATTTTATTATTTTTTTGGATATTAAAAAATAAATAATTTTTTATGATTAATAAAATAATAATATATTCTATAATAATAAATAATAATATAATAAAATATATTCAAAATGCAATTATTTCAATAATTACATATCGATTTGACCTAAATTTCATAAAGTGATCTATTTTTATAGCATATCTAAACTAAACATATAATAATAAGGATTTATACCATATTAATATTATATTAAATTAATATTAATACTATATCAAACAAAATTAATATGCAAGTGTAGTTTAGTCACTCTCTTGCTGGATAGTGACATCAGACTCTGATTCCTGTTTTCCATACATTATATATATGACAATATTCTTGTTTATAATAGACAAATGACCACTTGAAATTACTGTGAGATTTGAGCATTCTTATTGGATTCATATCACAGTTCACTGGTCTAGTTTTCTTGTTTGTTACAATGGCATATTGGAAGCCAAGTAGTTGCTGACTTGCAGGGCTATTGCCTATTGGTACGTAATGTGATTTTCTAAGTGATTGTAAGATTAAGTTGGTAGTCTATTTTCCAATTAAAGCAACTAAAAAGGCACTAATGCCTTCTAAATCTGTGGTCTTCTCTGTTTAGGGTAACCCTTTGGCCTACTTATATGGGCACCATTCCTCTTCTCTTGCTGTTTAGTGCTTCTTCAAAAGTGTCAATTGTTAAATGTAACCACTTTATGCATAATTGTAATCAAATATTTGAGCTATAACAATTATATGTAGCAAATTGAATAGTTTTGATTACATATTAATCAATATTCGATCCATTAATTGAAATAAAATTATCAATAAAAAAAATTACCATTAAATTACATTACATAAAAACAAGAATAATTTCAAAATTATCATTTTTCTTTTATTTAATTTTTTCAAAAATATTTTCATTTAACTAAATGATATTATACTACATGACTTTAAGTTATTATTATTATTATTATTATTTTTGACTTGTATGCATAAAAAAATTAAAAATAGTTTAGCCTAACAAACATTTAGGTGAACCAAATTTTTTTTTTTTTATATGTATGTTTATAAATTATAACACATCTTTCAATCATTAAAACTTTTCTAGGTTTTTTTTTTTTAAATATGTAATTAGATTTTGATGGCTCAACAAAAAATGGCATCAAAGTTTAATCTAGGGTTGAAGGGGGAGTGAACCCAAAACAAGACTTTGCGAAAGACAGGCCAAAACAGAAAGGGACAGTACCCAAAACTGGAGTTCTTATGTGACAGGGCAAAGGCAATACATAAAATGGTATAGACTCTGCCCTCACACTAAGCAAGACAAAACTTTATTTTGGAATCGAGTCAAGATCTATAATTAGAATTAAAAAAAAATCAACTAAGACTTACACGTGTCCATTTAGAGTACATATTTGAATTAAAATTTTACAATTAATAAAATGGTTAGCTGCGACTTTGATTTATAGTAAGATTAAAATTGAGATGATAATATTTTTTGAAAATATATTGTCAATCTCTATTTATGTATGGATTTGAATTTGAATCATTTTTATAATTTGATAGTTCAATTTGCATATTTAAATTGTTATGATCAGTTTTATAATTATTTGAAATATTGTATACAATAGCTTTGAAAAAAAAAAAAGACTAATAAGCCGAATTGTCCTTTAGGAAGATTTAATTTGTTAAGGGTCTACTTGATTATGGACCGTATATAGTGCAAAAAAATGAGACGAATGGGACCTAATTATGTTAATTTAAGTCACCAATATCCTTATTAATGTCTTTGTCCAAATAACTTGTTTCTAAGCTTTCCTCTCTCTAAATTCTTTTTAAGCTGCTCTTGCCTCTCGTTGCAACTTCCCCCACTATCAACTAGCAAGAAAGTGTAAGAAAGAAAGCAAGGAAAGAGTTTCAGCTATGTCTAGCCAAAGATCAAATTCAGGATCACCCTCAAAAATCACTGAAAATGAGATTAATGATCTCATTTTAAAATTACAAGCATTGTTACCTCAACTTAATCAAAGCAAAACCTCAAGGGTACAGGTTACTCTTTTTCTCTTTTATCTTCATTTTCTTTCAATGCACAATATTTTTTATTTTATAATATCGTCTATCACCTAGTACTCATTTTATATTTTTTTTTATAAAAAAAATTATTTTCACAATTTTATTAATTTTATCATTACATCAAAATTAATTCTCGAAATTGAAGGATAAATAAAAATTAACTTTGTTGAAACTATTAAAAATTAGAATAGAAATTTAATCAAACACACAAGCTATAGTAAAGTTGTTTGTAATGCTAAGCTGGGTTTTAATATGTACTTTGTTACAGGCATCAACATCCAGAATTTTGAAGGAAACATGTAATTACATAAGGAAGCTGCAAAGAGAGGTGGATAACTTGAGTGAAAGACTATCTCAAATGCTAGATTCTATAGACATCACTGATGTTGATATTGAATCCCTTGCAAGTATTCTACTACAAAAATAATACAATTTTATTCAACTCCCTACTTTCATTTTCTTCTTTTTCCTTTCTATTGCCTTATTGGGAATCTTGATTCTACCATGCATAATATATAAATATATGGTTTAGTTTTCTTAATATATAATATATATGTATTGAGTTTTCTAGTGTGTATATGTCTCAATATTCTCCTAATTTTCTTCAATATGAAAAATAGCTAGCATTCTTCTACTAATTATTGGTACTGGGTCCCATAATTTAATCTTGATTTATATATGTTTAGCTACTAACTAAAAAACAAATTAGATGTGGTTGTGAATTGTGATTGTGGTTAGCACATTACAGGATTATATTATTAATAATATTCAATCATGGTTCTATCCAATCTTCATGGGAATTAATTTTCATCATAATTTAATCTTGGATTTTTGTTGTTAGGCATTATCTCAAGGGGAGGAATTGATGGAGACTTAGTAATTGGTGATAAAACAATTAGGTTAATTCGTAGCCATCATTTTCTAGGATGTTGTCCTAACACCACCTACCTTATAACCCAAAGTTGTTTATAATCTTAAAAATTGCAACCCATAACTATTCTAAACATTTTATATCTTGAGATCATTTGGATGTCAACCCTTTGAACTTGTCAAATATAACTGAGATTTTTATTATAGCCATTGTCATAGTTGAGCTATCTTTAAAAAACAAATATTGTTAGACTAACAACTTAGTCATCCTACGTTTTTTTTTAATAATATAATAAGTCAAAATTTTAATTATAATATTGAAATTAATTTGAATCTACTGTTATTTTTTTCTTCGTCTTTTCTTTATCTATTATTCTATATTATATTTTATATATTATATCATTTATAAAAAATTATTAATTATTAAAATATTTAAAAAATTAAATAATGATGCATAAGAAAAACATATGAATAAGAAAATGAAATACAATAAAAAACAGAATCAAGACAAACCGCAAAATGCTATATCTTAGGCTAAAAATCATTGAAGGTTGGTGGTAAATACTCAAGTTTTTCCTCCATTAGTTCTTGCAATGCATTTAAACTAAAATTAATTATGGTCAAGTTTTTACAGAGATTGGGCAAAAGGGTTTATGAGCAGAAGAGAAAGGAAATTGTATAATTAAAAATTTTATTTGTTTGCACATATATTATGTTTTACAAATCCACCCAACAAAATAAAATTTTCATTAAAAATCACAGATTTTCACAAAAAAAAAAAAAAAAAAAAAAAAATCAATGCAGGTCAAGGTGAAATTTTTGAAGAAGGCTTTTCATATTAGCAACAATAGCTAAGCTATCGCTTAAGAACTCCTTTGAAATTTTCATCTTGGCTTTGACCTCATCAAGAACCGTTGATCCCATCTCCTCTAAACTATCCAAGCAAGAAAGCTGATTGGTCATCGCAGCGCTAATCCAGTCTGAATGTCGCCGATCTTCTCCAAAGTCAAGTTCTTTTCTCCGGATCCAACCTCCATTGCGGACATCGAATCGTTGAGTCGACTTAACGCGTCGTCAAATTGACTCAAACAGTCGTCAATAGCGGCTTGAGAGTTAACGTCGTTAAGAGTTCTCAATAAGGGAGGGACGTTTTTGAGCTTTTTAATGGAGATTTGGAGAGAGCTTGAAGATGGCTTCTGGGTCAGGATTTATTGGGACGTTAAGAGAAGATAAGCTGGTGAAGCAAGAATCTGGATACTGAGTCACGTTGCAGACAGTAATGATTGAATAGGCCGAGTCTTCTGACTCAGTGGGTTCGTTGTTGGCCTCGTTGATTAAGGCTGCAAGCATTAGACCTATGACTAGGGTTAAAAGGAAGATGGCCGAAATGGTGAGTAGAGTTTTTCGAGTAGTTCTTGAATGGTTATGGTGAAGATTTTGATTTTCAATATTGGAATCTACTTTGCCATAGCCCTTGAGGACGTTAATGGATTCCATGGTTTGAAATTAAAATCTGTTAGAAGATAAGAAGAAATTGTGTTTTTATATATATATACACACGACCAAGTAGAGGTTTTATTTTAAACACTAGCTTATAATGGACGTGGATTTTGTTTTAATCCATCAGATAAATAGGATGAAAGTTAAATTTGTTGAACCAATTAAATTAAATTAAATTAAAATAAATAAATTTTAGATTGTATAATATTAAATTATTTTTTTATTACCGATACTTGGTGTTTTTCTTTAAATTTAAAATAAAATAATAACAATTTATAAAAAAAATTAGTTTGAAACAAAGAAACCAAAAGTATTTAAACCGAACCAAAATCGAAGTTTAACTATAATAGTGATTTGATTTGAAAATTTTTCAAACTGAAAATATTAATTTGATTTGATAACAACCCTTCAAATCGACCAAATCGAACCGATAACAAGGGCATCCTGATTTTGTATAAAAAACAATGAATTTATGCGAAACACTATTAAGTATTGAAAATTAAAAAAAAAAAAATTACTTTTCGAGAAGCATTTTGAATAATTCATTATGTGACCTCAAAATGAATTTACCCTACTTAATATAAGAAGTGGTGACACAGACAACTTAAAACAATGAAATCATGAACTGTTAATCTAATCATGAATTAATCTAACGACCTACAGAACCAACCCAGTTCCTTTAGCATACACCTTTGTTAATTAAACCTAAGAAAACATATAATCAATAACCAACAAGATATGTTCGCATTTGGTGAAAAAAGTAATCCACAGAATAGATCTCAGGTACACAAACTTGAACTTGAACAAACCCAGTATTGAAGTTCAGAAATCAAAAACATTAAGGAGCGGTAATATTTTTAAGAACCTAGCAAAAATACAGTAGTTGAAATAACAGCCTGAGTTCTACTAGCATCGGTTCTAACCTCATGTCTCTTGACTCACTCCTCATCTTCTTCATCTCCATCACCAGATGCCTTCTTGCTAGCTGCTCTCTGGTTCTTTCTCTTCACTCTTCCAGGACGCCCACCACCAAATGGACTTGTCAATGAAAAATCAATGTGCTTTTGTGAATCAACCCTCACCATAAAAGATGGAATGTTCACCACCTGCCTTCCAACCCTGCCAATCAAAAAATATATTCATCATAGAATGTTAGCATATTCTGTAATGGCCATTCCATCTCTATAATAATATGGCAGCCAAAATATTTTGTTGGCAACAGAACTGTTTTCAAAGACACAGTGGAATCTGTTGCCTAAGAAATTGATTCTTCAAAACCTGGTGACAACTTCAGCACTTCTGGAAGCACGTGTTCCGAACTTGAAATGTGTTGCAGTATTCTAACAGGGCCGACAAACATACCAATGCATGTACTAAATCATGGAAAGATTGCTCCTTCCTAAGCCATTGAAACACCAGGAGGAAACCATCTTATTCAAAGTTTTAAACCTATTGATATAGTGCCACCGCCACTAGTCTATCAGGACATCACCATACCCAAAAAAATCATTTTCTTCTAAACAGGACAGTACCCATTTCATCAGGTTACAAAGCAGTGATTTCATCACCCCAAAAAAATGATCCTAGAGCTCTCAATTTCATAGCATAACTGGAAATTTTAAACATTTAAGATCGATGGAAGAACTTAATTAGATGGCTAAATTATTAAAAACATCTAAATAATAGCAAAACGTCCCTATATAAAACAAAAATGACAAACTATCATGTTCCATTCTAGTACAAAAGTATATAAGCTGACCTGATATGCCTCTGCCTGATAAGAACTCGAGCATGATGGATGGACTTAGCCATACCAGACTTGAAAACAAGTGTCTGCAGGCGACGTTCAAGGAAGTTCTCCACAGTCAAGGCCAAAACATAATCAAGCTTGTTCTGACTCTCATCCAAGAGACCATAACGGTTCATCCTACGGAGAAGAGCCTCACCCTCAAAGATCCGACGTTGGTTCTTCTCGTCAAGTGTCAAAAGCATTCTAGCAGCATTACGGATGCGGCTCAATGCATACTGAACCCTCCACAGTTCTCTCTTGCACCGCAATCCGTATTCTCCCACTAACTTCAGCTCTGCATCCAATCGCTCTTTCTCATAGGGACGACGGGGCTTCTTAAATGTCTTCCCATCTAAATTAATTCAGGATTTATAGTACAAACGAGAAGTGAAGTGAGACACAAAATCAGTTATCAAACTAAATGAATATCAACATATATTATGCTTAGAAGAGAGCAAGGTTCTCCTAAGATGCAAAACAATATATAATGCCTAAAATGCTTAATTAAGCATTACTTTCCACAATTTTCTCAGCAGCCAAACGGCGTAACAAACAAATGAAGTTAGGCATATATGGATCAAACATCAAAAAACACAAAAACAGAACTTCACACTAATCAGATCAAGTGCATGATTTTCACTGCAAAATTGCTATAAACAAATTCTATATATTATATACATAAAAAAGAGAGATAGAAGGGGAGAGATTACAGTTGCGATAGAAGGAGACGTGAACCATGGCTCTGCCTCAACTCCGACGTAGCCGTGTCTCTCACAGCGCCCTGTCCTCGCTCTTCAAAATGAGCGTCTGACTATGACAAGAACCCTAAAACCCTACTCCCTTATTTACCCGTTTTGTTTCTTGTTTTCGTCTCGGCCCATTAACTTTCTAAACTTCCTCCAAAGTTACCAGCCCATCTGGCCCAAAATCAAGACAGCCTGCAAATCCTAAGATATATGAGAGTCTTTCTTTATTTTTTATTTTTTATTTTTTCAAAATTACAAATGAAATATAGGTACTTTCTCAAATAAAAATATAAATAAATAATCAAAACATTCATCAATGGCTATCTATTTATAATGGAAAATAAATAAATTTAATATTATTAATGTAATAATTACAATAATGATTCAATATGTAAATTTAATTTATTAGATAAATTCAAATTTTGATAATTGATAATGATTATATTGATGAATACATAAATATATAAAAATATAATAGTGAAATTTCAATCAATTTTTTTTAATATCTAAAACTTGAGCTTTGAGTATTTACTAATGTATCATTTTTTTTTAAGTAAAATTTAGTTTTAATTAGAATTATAATTTAAAAAAATTTTAATTTTAAAATTGTTGATTTAAAATCTTGCTCGTATATTAATATATTTAAAGCTTATATGATTTAGATAATAAATTTAGATTTAATATTTTTAAAATATTAGAAAAACAAAATGGTATTAAGAATTACATCACTTCTAATCTCTTAAATTATAATATGGACAATCAATTATTTAACTGAGTTAGTTATTATAAAGCTTTTAAAATTTATCATTATTAATGCTTCAGATTTTCTTATTTTTAAATTATTATTTTTAATTCCAGAAATTTGTTAATAATTTTTTTTTTTAAGTATTAGAGAGGAATAATCGATCATGGTCTATTGCCCAAAAAAAATATGTACTTATCGTTAAATTATATCTCGTTGTGTCCTAAAATTTGTTAATATTTAATATTTTAATTCTTATTTATAAAATTATGAGCATTTTAATAAATATTAATTCTTGATATTTTAATTTATATAACTCTTTCATTCCAAAAAAAAATATATATAAAATATAAAACATTCTAAAACTTGAATTATTATATTATATACCATTTTAATTCTTCAAAATCTTATATTTTTCATTAGAATTAATTTAGAAATTAAAAATACTAATTGAAAATATTAGATAACAAAATGCTAATTATAGTAAATTTTAAGGGTATCACAATAATTTATTTAATTTAATTTACTGATAATATTAATTTATTGAGAAAGTAAGTTGTGTATTTGTAAATTTAAATTTAGTTGAAGTTAAATTTAAAAATAAATTAAATTACTTAATTATACATCAGATTATGTTTAAAACTATAAAATTGTGAGTTGAATTTAATATTAGAAAAATGGAAATATGAGCAACAATTTTAAAGACAAAATTATATGCAGAAGTTAAAGTTTTAGGTTGTTGTTAAAATCGGATAGGATCGGATCGGTCGGTCAATCTAGAAAAATCAGAAATCAAATTAAAAATTAGTCCAGTCAGTTTTTAAAAATTATTTCAAAAAAGTTAAAAAATCGATGAACCAACTGGTTAACGGATGAATTGATCGAACCGGATTGGTTTTTCCGATTCAAATGGGTCAAATTTTTTTAAATTTTTTTAAATTTTTTATTTTTGATTTTTAATAAAAAATAATAAATATTAAATTATATTTATTTTCATCATATATATAATAAATATTAAATTATATATACATATATATATGTATATCAATTTTTTCGATTTAATCAATTTAATTTTAATTAAATTTCTAACCTTTTATCTTTATCAGTTTTTTAACTTATTCGATTTTGTAAACATTGGGATTGTCCAATAAAGCAATCAAGAAGCCACCATCTGATAAGAGATGAAGAAAGAGACCAAGTGCTTCTTGTCATCATCTGTTATCTCTTCATATATTTTTGTGGTGTTTATAGGTATGGATTTCTTCTTCTTCTTCTTCATATAATTTCACATGTACAAAGACATTAAATAATTGTAACATTCTTATTCTATTTTTAATCTATCTATCTATATATTTAATTTTTTGAGGTATGCTTTACTTGTCTCTAGCAGACATCCCAACCACAATGCATAAAGGTCCCTTGTCTATAGCAGCAATCAAATTACAGATCATAAATATAAGATATAATTTATTATTATTATTATTGCATTCAATACTCTTTATTTCTCATATGCAATTCAGATTTTTTATATCATTTTATATTTCATATCATGTTTTATATTTTTTTTATGCGTTATATTATCTATAAAAAATTATTAACTGTCAAAATATTTTAAAAAAAATATAATATAACGTATAAAAAAAATATGAAATAAAATATGAGATGTAAAATAATATAAAAAAATTTAAATTATACCATAAAATATGATGATAATTAATAATAATATTTAGATTAATGCATCAATTAATATGTTGTCCTGTCCAACATTAATTTATGGGTCCTTGTAATTTATCTTCATTGTGTTGTGTTATGGTGAGCAATACTCTTGATGTACTTAGATTTGAGACTGATGCAACTTGGTAGTTGAGTTTTCCATGTTCACCGCCGTAGAACAGAATTGCTCTAGCAAACAATACACAGCACCATAATTTCCATCCTCCCAAATACAATCTCCAAGGTAAATATACATTGTTTGTTTTCTCTTATGTTGATGTTTTCTTGTTAATTTCATCAAACAAATCAAATTTCTCTTCTCTTTTCTAAAGATTGATACATTGCAAACATTATAGCTGTTTTAGAGGTGACAATTTTGCTTGATTTTGATGGAAATCTTCTAATTCTAGCTTCACCAAAATTTAAAGGATAGGAATATGTTTAGGCCATCAATCCACTCATTTTGATTTTAAATTTCTTTTATTATTATTTTTCACTCATATAAATATTAAATATGAATGAATTATTTATTTTTGTGTGTGTGTATATATATATCATATTAAATTTCATTTTTTTTATAATTTACAAAATTATAAAAATAAATTAAAATTTTCTTATCATTGAGAAAAATGATTTGAACTTCAATTTATTATCAAATTATATATATATATATATATATATA
>CANXYC010261694.1:0-23803 GCA_948193065.1 Aleurites moluccanus | reverse complement strand
AAATTAATAAAACCTCGAAAAATTGCAAAATTACAATTTGGTCCTCCAATTACCAAAATTTCCAAACTTACCCGATTGGGTCCTAACTGGCTTCAAATCAACTCTAGCCCTAAAAATTAGGTCATATAACATGCATATATATATATTCCATGCATTTACATATAATTTTAACACATCACAAAGAAAGGAAAATAATTTCCCTAAAGGTCCCTATTAGGGTTTAGGCTAAGGTGTTACATTATATATGTATTTATGATCATTCTATAGTTATTTGAGCTTCATTTATGATATATAAAGTGCTTTATTTGAGACATAAGCATATGATATTAAAACAGGACTACTTCGATGGGTAGTGTTTAATTCCATCGACTGTGTATACACTGGTATAATTAAATTAGCCTGTGTTGGAGAGGGCGTTTAATATTCTCTAGTAAACATAATTTGGCCCCTGCTACGGAGGGCGTGTAAATATTCCTTAGTCGTAAAGGCTAATCCCCTTTGCGTATATTATACTTAGCACTGGAATATAGTTCTTATTATAAACAAAGCTTGTGAATTTAAATACAGTTTAATCCTGTAATATCATATGTGGTTTGGCTTATCTCTTACCTATGTTATTCTTATGTTATTAACATAAATTCCTGGTATTCATTATGTTGCTCAGTTTATTGAATCTACAGGCCATATAAAGGCATTTCTTCATATCTCAATATTTACTGTATTTTTATGCATTATGGATTCACTGAGTATATTTTTATACTCACCCCCTTTAGTGGTGAACATTTCAGGTTAGCAGGGAGGACCGTATTCCATTGGCATCTCATCCTCGCCGTGGAAGTGTAGTTTTTCTTATGTAAATTCCAAATCCAAAGTATTTATAAATAATGTATATAATAGAGGTTTCATTGTACTGTAATTAAGTTGGCATGTATTTATATATGTTTGTTGCATTTTGCTTATATAAGTTGCATTTTGGAGATATAAATATATTTGAGATATTTGGGATGGAGATCTTGTGATTGTTGATAAATTATTGAGTTTGATTTGTTGTGGTGATCCAGAGGGATCCTTGCCATTTAAGTTAGAAGTGGAGATTATTATTTGAAGTGTTTTATTGTATTTTAGCAGCAGGGCATGCTCCTTAAACAAAGGAGATGCTGCCCAATTTTTCATAAGTTGTTTAAGCTATTTTGAGCTTAGTTTTGTTATGCATGCCATATAATATAGTTTTATGGGTTCTTCGCGGTACTGGTAGTATAAGCATCACCCGTACCCTAGGACCGTCGTGGCTCCTAAGTTGGGCTGTGACACTACTATACCCCTCAAAGTTTCATTTATTTACGGTTTTGCCATTACTTACTTTTTCAGTGTTCCTAAATATTTTTCACCTTTTTCTTTTTATCATAATTACACATGCATTTATGTGATCCTTTACTCCTAGTCAGAATCAAAAATTCAACTGTTGCCCGGACTGCTATTTTCTCGGCAGTATTTCTGACACCGACGATTTCCGAAAAAGTAATTTATTTGCTTTCTAACTGTGTCTCTAAAATTATTTTTCATCATTTCAATACTTTCAAACCACTAACTGAGAATTAAATCATGTATACAAGATATGATTTCCTAGGGTATTACACTGTCACTTCTACATATGAATGTAAATGTGATACTTATGTCAACCTTAATCCATAATGCTTACCATTGATATCCTTTTCTTTATCCAGTGTTATTTATTTCTGATATTACTGTTACCTATTCCAAATTTTTCAATGGCATTTGGTGTACAAATAGTTAGCAAATTTGATATACTGTTATCTATTTATTGTGTTCATTATCACTTAACTTTCATTGATATATTTTATTATCATTTACCTGTACCTCATGCTTAATGATATATAGTTAGCTCACTGAGTATATTAATACTCACCCGTGGTTTGTTTAATTATTTTTTCAGGAAAGAAGTACTAGGAGCAAGATCCCAAGTCATATTCTTTCCTCCGTACTTAGGACATTCGAAGACTCCAACGTAATTTTCTTTTATGGAGTCAATTTATATATATTCTAAAGCTCCATGTGGTATATTTTGGGAAGTAGATAATTTTGTTTAACTTTTGAATAAATATATTAACTGTTATTGAAACTAAAGTAATAACTGATGAAAAAATGAGTATAATAGTGATACTAAAAATGACAAAGACAGTAATATTGATATTGATAATGTTAAAATGTAATTATGACATAATATGAATAAAATGAATATATATAAGTGCTTTATATGACTATGTGAACTAAGGAGTTGAGGATATAAGGATGATGAAATATTGAGATTGTAAATTTTTATGTAGGCTGTGTAATTTTTGAAAGACCCGATTTTTTATTGGGAATAGTATGAAAGATACAAAAGAGACTCTATCGAAATTTTCTGAAAATTAATAAATAATAAATAAAATTTGAATATTAATAAATAGGTTTAAATATGTAAATGATTGATAATTTGATTGTTAACGGATTATACGAGTATCCGGTAACCTTAAGTTTACCGGTATCCTATAACCGTCACATTCCAAAAGTAAGATGTAACAAACCCTTGCTTGATTCTCATTTCTATTGTTATTATAAACATTGCTTTCATTGCTTATAAATGATCGATTATTGACACCAAATGAATAAAATGCAAACCATATGATCACTGATGAGTACATTGATCTTTATTTCATGTTTCAATTATGAGACGTGATAATTATGAATTTTTTATAATAATTTAATAAATTTATTAACAAAAAAAATCGTTTATTTAATGAAAACAAAACACAGATTAATTAATATAATTTTAAAAATGAAAACAAAACACAGGTTACTTAATATAATTTTAAAAATGCAAACAACATTTAAAGTTTTAAAGTTTTTTTTTTTTTCCTTTTACGAGCTCGAATTATATTTTATTTATCACTTTTTTTTTAATAAATCAATAATTTAGAAGATAGTTTATGGTCTATATGCAAACCATGTTAAAATAGAAACTTCAGCATTATTTGTTTAATTGAATTGACTATTGAGTTGACCTTTCTAAATTAAGATATTTTGATTGATTTGTATCGTATAAAATAATGGCACAACAAAATAAAAATATCCTTAACTTTACGGTGATGCATTCCATTTCATATTGTACCATACAAATAAAAAAATGATTTAGTAGTTCAGTTCGCAATGGGCCAATAACTAATGTAAATAGAATATATATAACTTCTATTATTATTATTCATTTTTTATTTATAACTATGAATAGTGATTATAATTCAATTATGTGGTATTAAGAATTTATTTTTTATTTAAAAAATTTAATTTAATTTTAATGAATTATTTCATTATTTAATTTATTTAGGATTATTTAAAAAACATCACGAATTATTAGCAAAAAAATAATTTTTGCATAAATTAAAAATTTCAGGTCAAATACTTTAAATTTTTTTGTAAAATTTACTTCTGTCCAGAGTCCGATTGCTGGAACTTACATGACATTTTTTTATTTAATTTAATGACATATCAATAATAAATGATTATTTTAAAAAAAACATAAATTTTGCAAAATTATAATTTTTATACGAACTAAAAATTTTGATAATTCAAATCAAACTTTTAAATTTTCACAAAATTTGCTTGTCTGAAATTCGGTGTAATTTATACTGTTGACAAATGATGTGAAATTTTTTATTTATATTTAACACATCATTAAAAAATTAAAAAAAAAAATAATATTTGTTAAATAATTAAAAATGAAAAACAGTAATTTCGTCATATCCTTCTTCTTTATTAACTTCTTAATGACTTATTAAAAGAGAGAAAAAAAAAATAAGAGTACATATTAATTTTTTCTTATTTGGAAATGAAAAATAAAATAATGAAGAAAGAAAATATTAATAAGAAAATAATATTCTTATAATTTAACTTAAATAAATCTTATTCATAAAATAGAATTTTTATTCATTCTAATTAAATCCTTATTTTTCGGTGCAGTTTATTTCTATGGTGATCAATGGCAATCAATGAGAATTTCAACAGATCTCATCAAATTTCATGGCTATTACTCCAAACAACAGATAATGATGATGACTATTATTCCAATAAAAAAAATACTGACGTAATAAAAATGTTAATTAAAAAATTACTGCATTGAAGCTAACATCAGATAAAAATAAATTTTGCGAAAAATTAAAAATATTTTATTCTAACGTTCAAAATTTTTAGTTCATGTAAAATTCACAATTTCAGTAAAATTTATATATATTTATTTAAATAGCCCTTTTTTAAATAACGTGTCATTAATTTAAAAAAAAAAAAAAAATGCTACTTAAATTTCCACAACCCAACTTCACACTGAATTTCAGACAAGGAAATTTTGTAAAAATTTGAAAATGTTTAATTCGAATTGTCAAAATTTTTAATTCATACTAAAATTACAATTTCACTAATAATCATCGACTTTTTTTTTTTTATTTTTATAAATAACCCTTTTATTTAAAGTATTAAAATTATTATAAATATTGAAATAAATAAGATTAGTCCGTGGAAAGCGGTATAAAACTAGTACCCAAATTCTTACTTTTTATACCAGAGCAAAAATGAACTAGTTATTGAAAGTACTTTTCCCCTTAATTCTCAGCAAATAAATAGTAAATACGAACAAATCTCAGCAAATAAATTGTACTTGTACATGTACAACATCCATACAACCTTCAAACTTCCAGCCCCCAAAAGCTACAATGCTAACATGCCCTTAAAAAAATTCTCTACAATGCTAACATGCCCTTATAAAATTTTCTTAGGTACGGATCAAGACAACTACAGGCTTTCAACACGAGCTTACGTAATTTAAAAATCCTTGGCTGTCTTCGTGCAAGTCAAATATTACTGTATAACACCCACCTCTATCGGAATCTAGTATTGGGTTTAGTTAGCACCTCAACAATTCTATACATCCATCTATCTAGCATTCCTGTCAATGCAACAAGAGTGACAATTTGACCAAAACAAATGGAATAGACCAAAACAATCCGAGTATGGAAGAAAATAACTAACCTGTTAAAGCAAATGTACCACCTAAAACAGCACAAAGCCTAGTGATAAAATGGAGAAAACTGCGCCGTTCTTCTTTGATTGTCACAGTGATGGGTGACAAATCGTACAAGAAGTAAACAGCTGCATATAACAACAGAAATTGTCACTAACAAAGCAAAGTTGAAGATGGGACAACTTAAGTGCAAAAATCCAACCAACCTGGCCACGTCCTATCAAATCTATTCATGGGGGAAAAATACTCTGTGACAGAGAATTGATTGGTTGGCAAAACTTCTTTAGAGATGTATCTATATTCAGTCGGAACAATCTGTGACCCAAAAGGCAATTACTAAATTTAATTAGAGGATATTGCAAGGCAATAACAATCAATTGAAACCTCGAGCTGCTAGTTGTCTATCATATGTTTAAGAATACAAGGGGTAAAACTTTGACAGGACAAAAAAAATATGATTGAATATTCAATCATAGACAACAAAGAACATCAACATTTTCATTAATAAATTGTGTACTTTTAAATTTCAATTGGCTATAAATATTTGAGTAAAATATGGGTATTTTATTTATCATAATTCATAAAACTTCTACTAATTAAAAAATTCCTTAATATGTGATTCTTCTATTAATATAATCACAACTACTTTATTGGTCTCTTGTCCTTAGCAGTGTCGGAGCCTGCACAATTCAGAGCATCAGACAATATTCAATGATCAAAACTCTTTTTTCCATGGGAATGTGAACAATTTCAGATTTTATATCCTAGGAAGTTTACACATAACAAGCTCTTACATTTTCTAAAAGGGGGAAAATCCTCAAGAATTAAGGAATTCAATTTATTTATCCTATGTTTGGATGGAGGGATTCAAGCATGATTTAGTTTAAATTTTTTAAACAGTCCACTATTCAGTTGATTACATTCATTAATGAAGATTAAATTCATGAATGTTAGTCCATTTCATTATATTTGTTAATGAAGATTAGATTTGTGAATTTATTTGAGAACTAATTTGAAGTGGATTTGAAATTACAACTTTTATAGGTCCTTTTTTTTTTAACTGATTCTTATAGGTATTCCAAATCCACGCTTGAATGAAATTTTTATTCACATTCATGAATTAACCTAGATTCATGACTAAGTTTAATTAAAGAAAATCTCTGTATTATCAATTTCATTCAATAAGGAATAGTAATTTTGCCATCCCACCAAGAAACCAGGGCTAAGAGGGTTTTCAATTAATAACTTGAGGTTATGTTTGACATTAACGTAATGTAATGAACTATGTAAAAGAATAAAAAAATACAATGTAATAAAAATGCAGTATAATATAATTAGCATTACATTACTTTGTTCAAAGTATAAATAGAATAATTATGTAATATAATTACTAAATTATTTTATACTTACCGAAATAAGATATTGTTTTCTTAGATTGTACTTATTTAAGTTAATTAATTATATTGAAATTAGTAAGGAAAAAAGGGTAAGCATTGATTAGGTTGATTGAACGTTATCAGTTTTAGGTTAAAGAATTGTGCCTGTAAAAAAGATGAAGAGTTAAAAATAATTAAAAATAAAAAATAATGTCATTAAAAAAATTTTGGTGTAACCAAAAAAAGGTCATTCAACAAAATTGTTGTAAAAAAAAAAAGACTTCAAAAAAATTGATGTAAAATAGGAAAAAATAAGGTCACTAAAAAAATTTTGTTGAAAAAAAATAGCTCATTAAAAAAAAAAATTATTGTAAAACAAACATGTTGAAAAAACTTTTGTTGTAAAAAAAAAAACATATCCTTGAAGAAATTATTGTAAAAAAAAGAGCAAAATAGATTCATCGTTGAAAGGAAAAAGTAGAAAATAAAAAATGAGAAAATTAAATGGCAATACATGTCATTTTTAGTGTAATGATTCATGCGTATTCTTTTTAAGGCTTGATAGACAAAATGACCCTAAACTTTGGATGCTTTTGCAATTTTTTTATTTTTTTATTATCAATTATACCCTAGTTTGAAAACTTAGTTGTGCTTCAACTCTAAAATTACATTAGAAATAATAATAATGACATTTTCATATCAATTTAAAGGATAAAGAGAACTTATTACCCCATCCAATCAATTTAATTTTTAAATTTCGGTAAGAATTAATTGGGATCTACAACTTTATAAATTCAGTAAACTACTAATAATTAAATTAATGACTTAATTAATCAAATATGCATAGTTAAAAAATACAATTAACTTCAATCAAAATTTAAAAATTAAATTGATAACATGATATAATAAGTTTAAAGATCAATTTGGCCTTTTAGTTTTTTAACTAAAAAAAATTCTTATAAATATGATTTAGGGTAGAATTGCAACTAAATTTTCAAATTAAGGTAGAATTGACACAGAAAAAAGAAGCCTACTATCAATCTGGTCATATAAAAAGCTATTGAATCACATTTGTAAGTAACAAGTCAACAAATTTAAGAGTGAAATTGTTTAACCAAAAACAAAAAGTCAAAAGTCAAAATAAGATATAACGTAAAATTTAGGAGACAAATAATTTATGATTTTTGAGAGATAGAAGGGGAGCACATCAAAGTCATCATCAGTGGCACATCAGTGAACAAATGATTGTGGTCATAGTGGGTGCCAAGGTAAGGAGATAGACCACTGCTGCTTTCATGCAAGAAACTATCTTTTATTTGTCTTTTGTGTTCATTTGTTATGCAAGAAACAATCATTTGTATTTTGTGTTAATTTGTTATGCAAGAAACAACCTTTTGTTTGTCTTTTGTGTTTATTTGTTAATGAGAAAATGGGGAAACTCTATATGCCTTTTGTATGTGAATTATTGACAAAAAAATGAATAAATATAAGGGAGCAAAGCAATTGTGAAAATTGTTTGAGATTCCAAGTGTGAGAATAGAAAAAGGTTATAGGGCAGGAAGTAGTTTTCCTTCTTTTTTTTTTAAAAAAAAAAAATTAGTTATCAAAAACAATAATAAAGAATTTGCAAATAATAAAATAGTATTAATTTTATCTTTGTTAGAAATTTGCATAATATTTTATTTGAAAGGCATTATATTCTTCAAAATAAAAAAGTTTATATCCCACTGAGAAAATAAATCATTAGGGGACCAAATTGAACATTTCAATATAGTACACGGATCTATAAATACATTTAGCAAAATTAAAATTGTGAGAGCCATACAGACTGTCCTAATTTATATAAAGAAAGATAGAAGAGGACTTTTGTGTGAATACTAAAAAATGAAAATGTCAGAATATAGAAGAAGAGGATTTTTTTCTAATATTTTATTAAAACATTGTTATTGTCTATAATACCCAACATCATCTTGTACCATGAAGAAATAATTTTTTTTTCAAGGATTAAAAAAAAATTTATGATCAAGTATTATAAGTTAGAACAAGGATAAAATAGTACATCTAAATATTTATATAATACCATAATATGTTTTAATTTTCTATATTAATTATTGTATTATAGTATTAATATCTTATTTATGTATAAGTTTAAAGTTTCATTAAACTTATAATCATAACATAGTATAGAATTTCCTATATCATAGTCTTCTTATTATAATAATATTGTTATTATATGAATCTTCATAATAAAATTAAGATATGATCCACAATAAAAAATTTTAAGTGGACATTACTTTTATTATTGAGATTTGGTTCTATTTATCATCTGTGTGTTTTGAACTTTAATATGATTAGTTTGATGATGATTTTTTGATGCATTAAACTAAAATCCACAAAATATTGTATGGTTACTGTTGTTTTTTTATATATATAACTTAATTTGTATTTGTATTGGCATAATTATATTTAAATATAAAAATGGAATTATAATTTTGTAAGATTTTCTAATAGGTTATAAAATGTTTCATAACAAGAGACTTTAACATTTAGCATCTTAATATAATTGTCAACAACATACTAATATTTAATATACAAGGAGTGGAGAGCAAAATGGAATGACCCTAGATGGAGGAATAGCATCTCAAATCACACATTTCAAATACCTAGGATCTGTTATTGGAATAGATTAGAGAAAAAAGACCGACAGGGATCATCATATTAAAGTGGCATGGATGAAGTACCGTAATGCTATCAAAGTCATGAACATAAAATACCTATGAATTTAACAGGTAAGTTCAATTGCACCGCAATTCAACCAGCTATAATGTATTGTAGTGATTGTTCGGTGATAAAGAAAAAACACGAAAAGAAAAAAATAATGAATATTGATGAAGTGAAGATGCTAAGTTGGATGTGTGATTATAGCACATACCAAGGATAAATTGAGACGACTGGGCATATCTTAGAATAAACAATGATAAGAAAGGAAGGGAAAGACCCAAGATGACATGGCAAGAAGTGATAAGAAAATATCTAACTGCATCCAATCTTCCTCAAAAAGTAACACAATACCAAGCAGAATGGAAAAATCAGATCAATGTAGCCAACCCCGACTAGATTGGGATAAAGACTTAGTTGTTGTTGTTGTTGTTGTTGCGTGTGTTTGTGTATATAATATTCCATAAATTTGTTAAATATTTTCAAAATTATTATTGTTGGAAAATACTTGTATTATTTTATTAGTAGCACAAATATTCAATGTTAAATGCCAATAATTATCAAATGCAATGCACACAACACAATATGGCTAGTATGTAAATGCGTATGCAATAAAAATTATGTACCTCTCCATATCATCAAGATCAAAATCTGAAAGTTAATCAAGAGAAAGCCCACAATTCAAACCTTAATGTAATATTTGAAAGTTCCACTTGCATCATGCAGAATCCGTGTTGTTCCATCAAGAGGGTTGTGAAGTCCAGGATATTTTGGTCCAAATGATAAATCATGAATAATGTGACTTACATTGACATGAGTGGATCCTTCAAAAATCTGTATAAAAAAATAAAAAGAATAGCTATGTATTATAATCATAATAAAGAGAAATTTAATACAACACAAAAATTTCAAACTACATACTTATTAGGAAAATTCATATAAGACTAATGCTGCCTCCCTATTTCGATACCAGCAACAAATCAATCCATGTAGTCTAGAAATTTGAAACTCTTTCAGCCAAAATTTTCAATCATAACACGATATTGAAATTTTCTCTAATTATTTTCAGGCTGATATTTTGCCATTAAACGAACATGCATTAAAGTTGAAAACTAACATCCAAAGAAGAGGGTGCAGGCCTATAAAAAATGCACGCACACACACACAAGTATTCAGCAACTCCCAATATTTAAGTTACAAGTGATCCACTTGCAGTGAAATTATCACTAAATCACCTTGTGATTAATTATCAAATTTCAATAGGGCACAATACAGTGAAATAACTTAAGTTTTATTGGGGTATCAATTAGGTCGCACACACAGGAATCAGGCTAGGATGGGCCAAAAATCTAACACGACATTCCAACTAGGGGGGACGTGACAGGAAAGAGAAAGAGAAATCATTGGAATGCTGAGATTTTTGTTTATAAATAATAAATCCAAGTTAGATTAACAAAGTGTTTTTAGAGAGAAATTTGCATTTTGGATTCTATAGATACTTGTTGTTCAGGCAAGTTTGTTAGCGGGGTTAGATAGCAGGTACAGGTTAATTTATGGTGTAAAGCTAAGCATATGGTGTAATTTAAGTATGGCTCAGATATGATATAAAGCTAGGCATGGTTATGAGTGAAAGAAAAAAGAGTGCTTTGAAAGAAAATCAACAAGGTTTCTTACCCTTGTTGAAACATGGTTCTGAAAATGAAAAAAGCAAAAAATTAGTTTTTGATTTTCATGTCTTTGGTTCATGACGAGGTATTGCTTCATCAAGTTTGTTGATGCAAATCAAGATACTAAAAGCAAGCAAAGCAAGGATCCAATGCATTTTAAATTGACTTATTCAAGAAAGAAGTTAAAAGATTCAATCAATGGACTTATTCAAGACTTGTGAAATAATTTATCTACCATTGAAGATTGTAAAGTAGAGTCAATCGTTAATCTAGGCATTCAAGAAAATAAATCAATCTTGGTGACCATGATTCATGTGCAAGAAGAAGCTACCATGTTGGAATAACAAATTCAACTCTTTTTTAGTTTGAATTATTCTATGTTGAATATATTTATTTTGTGTTGGGCCGCTTATATTTTGTTTTAGCCCATGGTTGAAAAAGTTGGGCCGCTTATATTTTGTTTTAGCCCATGGTTGAAAAAGACATATTTTAATTACTTAATTAGTAAGTTTTGGACCTCTTTTATGTTGACTTAAAACTCAAAACGAATATAGGTTTATTTTTATTTTATTTAGAAGTTTACTCTTATCTAGGAAGCTTGCTCTGATTTAGGAAGTTTATTCTTAATCAGGAAACTTAAATTAGGATTTTCATATAGTTAAGTCACTATAAATACTTAACTAAACCCATATATTTAAAACACTTCAGATTTTGATTAATATAAACTTGTGACAAATTCTCTCAGTTTTTTATTCTTGCTAGAATCATTAAAACTTATCGAAGCTAATCTTTTTGTTGCGTTCTTCAATTATACTAAGATTCTCTAGCACAAGTTGCTATTGGATTAAGGTTTTGTGCTACAAATCTGATTTGTATATCCAAGGGGTCGCTTACCAAGCGTAAAGGTGTTGGATCTCAGAATAAGTCGATTAGAGTTCGTATCAGTTTGGTATCAGAGCTTAAGCTCTAAATCAAGTTTACGTATCTTTATTTTACCTTATTATTACGTTTTCTTGTTTTCGTTCCTTTCCGTTTATTTTCATTCTTTTTTTTTTCGTTTTGTGTCCCTTACTTATTTAAGTCATAAATATATTTGTTTTTACTTAAAATTAAAATCAAAAAAAGAAAAAAAAAATTCAATTATGTTTGTCTTCGTTTGAATTGCTAAATACTTGTTTGATAAAAAAAAAAAAAAAAAAAATTCAGCATAAAAACAAAGTCAGCATTAAAAAAAAAAAAAAGAAGCTGATTAAAAAAAAAAAATCAGCATTGAAATAGGATCTTACTTTTCAACTCAGAAATAAAAAACAAGCTAGAAAAACTCTTAAAATTTGTTCGTAATTTTTCGAATTGTATAATTTTACTTCTTTGTTGTTCGAAAATAATTATTGCTAATTATTCCTGATCGTTTAAATATTTTCCTTTTTCGTTTAATTGAATTCTAGTCCTAATGCGTCTATTTTCTTTTCGTTTTCGTTTCTATCAAATCGTTTTTTTTTTTTTTTTTTGCTCAAGAAAGTCCTTATCCATTTCTATTGTTAGATTTATTAATTTGTGTCAAAAATTCATACTTTCACTTGGTCAGTTGATGAATTTTGCAATTTGATTACTTTGATTCGTTTAAGTGATTTTTGTAAGAACTTTAAGCGGAAGTCGAGTAATAGAAGGCAACAATGTGAGCTCATCTAGAGAAAAGCCATTGAAAACTGTGTGATTAAACACAAGTGAAATTGAGTAATATGAATACTTGAGTGAAACATGTAAGGAAGTGAAGTAAGAAATTCTTTTGCTTTCCTAACATTCTTTACAGGTTATCACAATGAGTAATGAAATGAAAGACATTCAAGCAATTGACATTGCCTTTAAGTTGGAGGCATTTGAAAAGCACTTCTAAGCTATGAACTTACAATTTGTAGAGATGAACGATCGAATGGAGAGACTAGAAAGTTCGACCACAAGGGGCAAAATCCAAATGCTCCAAGGCAAGCTAGAAGAGTTCATAGGTAAATTACTAATGATGAGGGTTCGAATAGCAAATTTGATGATGTCAAGGTCGACCAAAAGAGGAATAGAAGAGGAAACAAGCAAGAAGACAATGGGGGAATAAAATTAAAAATTTCTACTTTCTGCAGAAGAATTGATCCCGAGGCTTATCTAGATTGGGAAAAGAAGATTAGACTTGTCTTTGATTGCCATGATTACTCCGAATCCAAGAAGTCAATGTTAGCAGTTGCTGAATTTAATGATTATGCCATTACTTGGTGGGATGACACCAAGCAAAAAAGGAGGCAGAATAGAGAAAGACCTATTGAAGGGTGGAAAGATTTAAAAGCTATAATGAGAAGGCGTTTTGTCCCTAGCTACTACCACAGGGAGTTGTACAATAAATTGCAAAGCAATACTCAAGGTTCTAAGAGTGTGGAAGAGTATCACAAAAAAATAGAGATAGCAATGATTCGAGTCGATGTAGAGGAAGACCGAGAAGCCACTATGGCTAGATTTTTGAATGGGTTAAATCAAGATATTGCTAATGTGGTGGAACTACAGCATTATGTGAAGCTTGAGGATATGCTGCATGTTGTCATAAAGGTGGAAAGGCAATTAAAAAGAAAGGGCAACAACAATCGATTTATTTCTGGTTCTACAAATTCATATAGATCCAATCGGAAGAAAGAAAAATGGAAGAAAAAAGAAAAGACTTCATTCAAGCCCAAAACCGACTCCTCCAAAGAATTCAACAAAGATAAAGACAAAGATAAATCTTATTCTCAAACTTGTTACAGAGATATTAAATGTTTTTGTTGTTTAGGAACAGGTCACATAGCTTCACAATATCTAAGTATTCAAGAAAATAAATCAAGCTTGGTGACCATGATTCATGTGCAAGAAGGAGCTACCATGTTGGAATAACAAATCCAACTCTTTTTAAGTTTGAATTGTTCTATGTTGAGTTGGGTCGCTTATGTTTTGTTTTAGCCCATGGTTGAAAAAGACATATTTTAATTATTTAGTGAGTTTTAGGTCTCTTTTATGTTGACTTAAAGTCCAAAACGAATTTAGATTTATTTTTATCTTATTTAGAAGCTTATCCTTATCAAGGAAGCTTGTCCTAGTTTAGGAAGTTTATTCTTAATCAGGAAACTTAAATTAAAGTTTTCATATATCTAAGTCACTATAAATACTTAGCTAAACCCATGTATTTAAAACACTTCAGATTTTGATTAATATAAACTTTGTGACAAATTCTCTCAGTTTTTGGTTCTTGCTAGAATCATTAGAACTTATCAAAGCTAATTCCTTTGTAGCGTTCTTCAATTATACAAAGGTTCTCCAGCACAGGTTACTATTGGGTCAAGGTTTCTTGCTACAAATCTGATTTGGTTTTCCAAGGGGTCGCTTACCAAGGATAAATGTGTTGGGTCTCAGAGCAAGGCGATTGGGGTTCGCATCATTTGTCTTCCTACAAATTCCACCATTTTTCAAGGGTAAGAAGTATGCTATTTGGCATTTAAAGCAAAAATTTTGGGAAGGACTAGCATGTCCATAAACTGGAAAGGACCAACATGTTCATAATATGAAACAGACCTACATGTCCATAAATCTAAGAATCTAAGGGACCTGTGCATTCCCATAAAACTGCTAAATAATTGTTGAGGTTTATTGATAAGGGCCATCTACTGGCGACCCTTTGATGAAGTTATTTCATTGCTCACATGGAGCAATAGAAAGATGAGCCATTTTTCACTAGGGTAGAAAATGTTGTAACAACTAAAAGCCTGCCATAGATATTCTCAAATGAGAGTTATTCTCAAGGAGGAGTTTGAGGTCACAAACAAAAGAAACCAACGAAGAATGCTTCAAGTGATAAGATGTTCCAAGGAAAAGAAAAATGTCAGAGATTTGGAAACAAGAGTTGCTCTAAGATGCACGACAAATCCAAGAAGACTTGGAGAGATATTGCTTATGAAAAATTAAGCAAAAAATTAAATGAAGTTAGGTCATCTTTAAGTCTCCACAAAAAAAAAAAATTAAATGAAATAAGACTTGTACACAATAGTTGTTCTATGAAAGCACAGGTTGAAGCCTCCACAAAAATCACAGGGAGTGTTGAGCTGCTAAGAGTTTTGTATAGAAATCTGAAGTAAACTAATAAAGTGTTTTTGAAGGGAAATTTGTATTTTAGACTGAGTCATAGATGCTTGCTGTTCAAGCAAGTCTGATAGTGGAGCTAGGAAAAAGGTATCGGTTAGTTTGTGTGAAAGTTATCTGAGAAAAGGTTAGTGTGGTGCAAACCAAGCATGGTTAGGCATGCTGTAATCTACCTTTGTTGTATTATTTCTCTTGTAACTAGAGCTATATAAATCCTCTGGAAATCAATACAATTGACTGGTCTATCATGGGGTTGAATTCTAGAAACCTGTGTTGTGTTTGATGTGACATCACTTTCAAGGTTCATTTGACAGAATCTAATCTGTTACGTATGTTGTGTCATGTGTGTATAAGCTGCGTGAATGTGTTCTCTGCCCTCCCATTTCTCAACATAAACAAAAGTGCTAGGTGTGGTAGGTTGAGTTTATGTTATATAATATATAAGCATGTCATTACCCACCCTCGCTCGCCCCATTGGGATGGTAATTGATTTGATTATGGGTTGATTTTGGTAATACCCACACCCTCCTTGTCTTATTTTGGGGCTGGTTGGCACAAATTTGTGGCAAGTATTAAATGATCATCATTAAAAGACAAAAAAAAATGCATATTACATAAACATTATGTTTTCACAGAAAATAAATAATATAGTTACATCTCATATACGTTTAGAAGAAACTATAGTGTATATTCTACCTAAAAAAGGATTTATTTGAATTAAATAAAACGTAATAATATATATATTATATCTATATGTAATAATATATTAATTCTTATATAAAATATACAGGCAGGTATGGCCATAACCTGCCCCCAGCACCCTTAGGATTAGGCAAAGTGGCAGCCCATGATGGGCGAGGTAAAATTACACTTCCAAGCTGGAGGAGAGATTTTCTTTGGGGCCACTAAACCATCTTTATATTATTAAAAAACTGTAATGTCATGTCAGATCTCCAGCAATATACCAGATTTTGTTCCCAATTGACCTAATTGATAGCCAACAAAATTTGAGTTGCTTTGCTCTGACTATTGAAATTTGATAAACCCAATTACTATTGATGTCATTAACTAGTTTGGACAGTGTAATGAAAAAATTCAAAAGCTAAAGGTGTATTTTATATTGTTGCGCCTTCCTTTTTATTCATGGAAAAAAATAAGGAAAATGAGAAGCGTGGTAGAAGTGTTGCAAGTTTATTCAACCCCTTTTTCAAAACTATTTTAAAACCAAAAAAATACAAAACCATAATTTACCTTAAAAAAAAATTCAATCACCATTACTACTACAATCACCCACCAATACCATCACAGTTACCAGTTACCACTCAAAATCACTGCCCCCTTAACCATCATAGAATTGTCATCACTCACTATTCATAATCTTAGGGATATGAAAACAATAAACGATTTTCAGAAATTAAGAAAAATAAATAAATAGTTTTTTGATCTTCAAAATACAAAAAGACCGCAAAAGTATCAAATGGAGCCTGAAGTACCTCTGTGTCCAATAGTTCACAAGGTAAATAAATCAATCAAACAAATGTAAGAAAAGTGGGCAATTTTGTTTACAACAGAAAAAGGAAAAAAGAAGCTAACCATTTGAGCAACAAAAATGTTTAGGCCGTGTACTGAAATATGAAAGTTTCCAGCAACCCTTTGAACATCTAGAACACCGTAAACCTGCAGAAGACAATAAACAAACAATAGATATCTTGCTCTACTTTGTGAGGCATTGAACGATAAGCTAGCACATGAACATAATAAATGCTGAAAGTTTTAAAAGGGACAAACCCTGCATCCTTCTCCATTTTCCAATGCCTGTTTAACCTTCTTGATCATGTTTTCAGCATCTTGATCAAAGCCATGAGCATGAGGCTTCACGTTAGAATCCTCATGGTGATCTTTATCATCGTCTGATTGAAAGAAATTTTTAAGATATTAATAATCTTCAAAAGAATATTACCAATCTTCAAAAAGTTGTGGCCTATAAAAGAAATAATGAAGTTCAAAACCTCTTACTAAATGACACGCCTAAGTTATTGTGATCAAATTTGGCATTTTTCCAGAGTGTCGTTGATTGACATTTATTTTTACATGTTGACAGCTTAAGGATAATTCTCTGCTGGCAGAGATGGGTCCTGAGTTTTACGAACTAATGCTCCTTGTTTTCCAATTAATTTTTAGGTTCAATGACCACACAAATTCTGAACTCTTCACACACTATCAATTTTAGTCAATTCTTTTAACTTTACTAATTTGATCCTCAACCTTTCCTGCCACTAATTTTAGCACTTCTAACATAAATTGATACAACTCAACTCAACCCAAATTGATAAAACCAAAAAAAAAAAAAAAAAAAAGGCCTACTAATAATAATAAAATGCTGATCATAGCACATTAATTTCAACTCAATTCAACTTTAACTTAGTCTTAATCTCAAAATTAATTGAGATCAGCTACAAGGATTCTTTGTTTCCACTCAAAACAATTTTGAACAATGTCTTCTAATAATTATAATGTCTTTAAATCATATTTTATACTTCTCTTCCAAATTAGTTTACGTCTACCCCTTCATTTCTTCCTTTGCTCTATCAAGATATGCTCAACCTCCCAAATCAGATTCTCCTGAGTCTCAATTTCAAGTGCCCAAACCATCTAAATCTTTATTCTCTAATTTTGTTCTCAATCAATGAGACTTCCACTTTATCTCTAATGTTTTTATTATATATCTTAGATGTTCTAGTATTACTACACATCTATTTTAGCATTCTCATCTCAACAACACTCATATTCGATACATATTGCACTTTCATTGTCCAACACTTACTACCATATAAAATCACCGGTCGAATAGTCGTACAATAGAATTTTCTTTTTATTTTATTAGGAATCCTATAGTCACATAGAACTCTTATGGCAAGCCTCCATTTCAAACACTCGGCTTTAATCCTATGGCTAATACCCTCTTCACAACCTTAATCTCCTTAAAGAATTGAGTCTAGATGTTTAAAATGAGTACTTTGGGACAATGTCACTCAATCCAAACTGGCTCTCTCATTATTCCCACTTTAGCATACACTAAACTTGTAATACATGTTTTCCATTTTGATTCTACTTTAGCACACTAGTAATTGCTCCTTCATACTATCATTCAATACTTGTATGTACCTAATGGATGTCCCTTACATTCTAACACCCACCATTAAACTTCCCTTAATACTCTGTCATAAGTCTTCTCCAAGTCAATAAAACTATATGCAAATCTTCATATTTCTCCATCAAGTTTTTAATGAGAAAGATTACTTTCATAGTTAATCGACTTAACATGAACTCAAATTGATTAGCAAAGATAAATGTGACACCACTTAAGCGATGTTCTACAACTCTTTCCCACAACTTCTAAGTATGACTCACGAGTTTAATTCCCCTATAGTCTAAGCAACTCTGAATATCTCCCTTGTTTTTAAAAATGGGTACTAAAATATTATTCCTCCATTCATCTGGTATTTTCTTTGTAGTTAGGATTTTATTAAACAATTTGGTTAAGCAATATATTCTTACATCATCCAGACACTTTCATACTTCAATTGGTATTTCATCAGGGCCACAGGTTCCCAACTTTCATCCTCTTCAAAGCCACATTGACCTATGAAAATCTAATCCTTCTACTTGAAGGTTACATTCTTCTTTATCGTCATGTAGGCTATGTCAACAACGTTCCCAACTTGGCCATTATTGAGAAGATCACCAAAGTAACTCTTCCACCTTTATTTAATGTCTGCATCTATCACCAAAATATTTCTTTTTTTATCCTTGATACACCTTACAATTTGGACAAACTACATAGTTTAGAATTTTACAATTTTACAATTTGGACTTGTTCTTTTGATCCATCAAGAGAAGAATTAAAAGAAAAATGAAACTGTCAGAGAGAGAAGAGACAAACTACATAGTTTAGATCTAAAACAATGGTCTGCAATAACATTTTGATGAAAACTTTTTTTTTTTTTTTTTTTTTTTTTTAATGAAATTATAATTTTTTGTTAATTTGAAATTAATTGCATAAATTTTTTTAACCTGACATCCCAAAATTTTTTAGTGGTAATTATGAGACATAAATGCCAAATGCCTTTAACTGCATATTTCCAACTCTTTCTTTATGCCAAGTTTATTTTACCTTCAAAGAAATTATAATCATAAATTGCAGCTCAGGAAGAAAATGATCAACACATTACAAAAATCGACACTAGATGGTCACAAAAGAAAACAGAAGTATATGCAAATCTCAAAAACCAAAAGTAATTGTCTTTCAAACCAAGTTCTAGATGTATAATGCATCAAGGGCAATACCGTGTTTGTGAGCAGCATGTTCTTTTTCTACAAGGTCCGACAAATATTCAGTGCCAATGATATGACCATAATTGTTCAAACGAAGCTGTAAAAACTCTAATTTGGTCAGCAAAATAAAAAATATATAGCCATCGATGACACACATACTCACATGGATTAACACAGATGCAGTTAAGAATAGAGGCTTTAAAAAGTATACACAAGTAATTGTTGAAAGTCTAAATAAACAAATGGAGAAATATCTCAAAAGGAACGTGAAGTCATGACAAGTGCATTGAATGCCAAAATCACAACATATTCCAATATGGATAGAGCAAGTTTGTAGCTAGTGTCCCCTCAAAAGGACTCCATTTTTTTATGTGGAACATGACATCCAGTGGAAAACAAATTCTATGGAAAATATTTTTGAGAAAATGAAGCACTTTTTACTGTTCATTTTAACATTGAAAATCAACTAGAAATTATTTCTTCTCCTTCGAAATACATTGGCAATGATTAAATTTCACTCAATGAAGCAAAAAAATTAAAATATTTTGGACAAATCAGGAATTTGTTACCTCCACTTGGTTTTTATTTACTTAAATATAAGAGTGAATTACACGAGAAACTGCATAGGGCAATGGCAACCAGTGATGAATTAGAATCACCAATTATTTATAATTAAATGGTTATATGCCCATCATGGTTCTGTTATTGGATTAAATTTTTATGTTCCCATCAAAGTCAATAAACGATTTTGCTTTTTTAGTTTTTCAAAAGGCTTGGTTTTCCCCTTTGACTAGGAAAAAATTTTCCACAGACTAATTCTCTTATGCGCTCCAAACAGTGGTTTCCACAAATATTTTTCTTGAAACAAGAAGTTCTAGATATACAACCCAAAGTATTCTTGCTTTTCACCCACTCTTGAGCTTGATATCTCCATCAGCACAATCCTAAGCTTCTTAGTCTTGGTTTTCTCATGCAACCTTAGTGTTATGTTAAAAAGAAACCCATGCAACTGACACGAAATAGAATAAAAAAGCAAAAGAGAGAAAAACAAGACACAAGGATATTTACATGGTTCGTTCGACAATGAGCCTACGTCCACACCTGTGGATTTTCACCGTGAAGGAGAAGGTTACAAGTGCAATTTATGTGGTACTAGGGCCTTATTTAATTATGGAAAATAAAGATTATTTTCTAGAAAATTATTCCAAAAAAATAACAAATTGGAATTTGGTATTTAGTTATTAAAATTTTCTACAAATTTCAAGTTTTCTATAATTACACCATATTTGTGGAAAACTATTTTATAATGTTTTCTACTCTTCATTAAAATAAATATTTATGGAAAATAATAGTTATATATTTAATATAAAAAAAAAAGGAATCTGAAAAATAAAAATGGATATGAGTTTCTCCTATTCATATTTGTAAAAGTCGAAAACTCTAGGTCTTGTTTAGTTATGAAAAATATCCCTAAGACACACATATGATTAGAATTGCACTAAATTCAAAAACCACCCATTTGCCTAGAGCTTTTAGCATACAACATTTTCTTTAAACAAGAACCACAATCTCATTGTATAGGACTACATCTTCTCATTTGATTTTGTACCAGTTTTATTATGTTTTGTTCATCTCTTTTTGGAAAACACTCTTTCTAACGTATTTATGCTCAAAGCAAAAAATATGCAGTCCATAATTTTGCATTTATTTTTGTTTCTTATTTTTCGTCCATCTATTTATGGTGACACACTTTCTAGCATATTTGTGCTCAAAGAAACAAAATTTCTAGTCCATGATTTAGCATCCTAATGATATAAAAAAGGAAGCATGGAAACATGAGCACCACAGCATACAAAGTTATATAGTTACCTATTGTTTTGAAGATAACATTTACAAATATGTCCATCTAACGCACCTCTCATCACTTAAGAAGCTTTTTTCCCCCCTCTTTAATTGGATGCTTCAGGAGTTTTGATTCTATTAAACAACATTCATACGTGGTGCTACTTTTATTTCCCTTTGCCCTTCCTCAACCCCTCTTCTGAACCCAGTTTTACAACATCCACCATTTGCCTCAATTCATCACCTTATCTCGTCCAAGTTACATGGGAATAAAACCATCAAATATTTGAACCAAGCCTCGAGCACAAAAAAATAAACTTCCACACATTTTACGATATTGTCCAATTCTTTAATTTCATCAATTCAAGTGATCAACTTCAATTATAAGAACAACTATAGCTTTTGCTAACTCAACATCCAAAATCATTGTTAAATTGATGACAAGGAAAATAAATTTTAATCTTTTCTATTTCATCTGCAGATGGGGCACTTTAACATGAAAGAAATACGTTTATCTTCTCTTCTTTTTTTTTCTTTTGTTTTACTCTATCTTTCTTCATTCTCCTTTCTCTCTCAAACAACACCAACCTATAACCATGCCCTTCCTCAGCAATGATATCAATCACCCATTAACCATGCATTACCATTGCACCACCATTCTCAAACCACATGCCAGAATACCTCCTCAAGCACAATCTAATAAAAATCACAAAAAAAAAAAAAAAAATCTAAAATTAACATTAATCTACACCAAAGAGATGAATACTTTGTCATTTTATAAAACTTAAATAAGTGTGACAATGAACTAATGCAACAGCTTAGAAGAACTCTCCACAAACTATATCCATGGATGTAAAACTAAGAAAGCTTTCTACAGCAAGTGTTGGTAGGTATTTTATTATTAATTTTTTTTTTTTTAAGAGGCAAGTAGTTTAGGTGAACTTAGTCCTTCATTGTTACCTCATATAGGTTTTCTCTTCCTAAATGATTCTTTCCTTCATAAAGTCCATGAAAATTGATGGCTGAAAATTGTGTAAAGATACTTTAATTATGATTGTGCATGCAAATAGAAACTAGAAAGAGCATTTTCAATGCCTATAGAGTTAACTATTTTCAGCTTGTTCATTGTTTTCAAACAACAACTTTTTTATTTTAGGAAATAAAAATAGCATTTTCAATGCCCATAGAGTTAACTACTTTCAGCTTGTTTATTGTTTTCAAACTGACGACTTTTTTATTTTTAGGCCATTGAAAAATGTAAGCTTCAAATATCTCTCAACCATTTGAAACACCACTAACAAATATGGATAACTAGTTCATTTTAGTGCTACATGGCATTATATCCAGGGTTTAAAATAACAGTCATTTTTCATAATTTTTTGGGCATTTAACGAATTGTTTTATTGTTTTCCATTTCTCTTCAGATGATTTGCCAATCACCTAGAAAAGCTAGAAAAAACATAAGAAATAACCATTTTTCATGGTTTATCCAATTAATAACTTAATATCTTGCAAATTTTATTGAATTCTTTTTTTGAAGTTATATTCATTGCATTCTTCTGTTGTTGATTTGAGTGATTTTGCAAATGGCTTTAAAAATTCATGGTAGTAGCAGCCAATTCAGAATGATTCAGTCCAACTCAGACTGATTCCGCCACACTATTTCCATTATTTTGATATTTAAAACCCTGATTATATCATATAAACAAATATTTAAAGAAAAAGAAAACATCTTACCTTCCATATGTTAGTGTCAAGATCAACTTCATGTTTGCCTGACATGTCAATTGCATCCACACTCAAGACTGCACAGATTAAATCGCAAAAGTAAAAAATTAAAAAAAGGAGATGTGAGTTTGAAACATATTCTACTATAAAGATAAAAAATGAAATGCTAACCATCACAAGGTAAAGAAGGAAATGTCATATTCATGTGAATTGGAAGAGTTTCTCCGCGTTTCAAGTCCACAGACATCTGCCATACACGAGCAACATCAATAAATTTAAATGACTCAGAGAACATATTATTTGGTCAATGAGGTCTTCACAACTAGGGAAACACCATCACGATCTTCCCTAATTACATAGGATAGCATTTGAATAGAAAAATCTAAAATATATTTGGATAAAAAGAAAAATTCCTGACAAAAGACTATCAAAACTAAATATGAGAAGCCGAACTATGGTATCCCCTCCTTTTTTTTCAACAGGTACATGATGATGGCTCCAAGAAAACTTCATTTTTGAAACCTAGGTAACACTAGATCAATGCCCCTGCATTTCTCCTTCAATACATCATGAGGTAATAAAGAGGTAATAAATTGAGACTCACCTGATGAACCGTATATATGGTGATATAATATGTGAGCTCGTGCAAGAATAATGTAGCCATTATGATAAGACCAATAATGGAAACTACAAAAGAACAAAAAGAAAGCAAATGAAATCGGAAAAGAAATAAACTAAAAATACCAGAATAAAGCAAATGTACAAGAAACACATCCAATTGTAAAATTAAAAATAAAAATTAACACTTAAAGAGAAAAACAATGAAGAATCTCCGAAATTAACTATTCTGTACCATTACAAGACCATGTTGAAAACAAATGTATGCTTTGTTTTAAAATATATATATATATATATATATA
>CANXYC010261665.1:0-13011 GCA_948193065.1 Aleurites moluccanus | reverse complement strand
TATATATATATATATATATATATATATATATATATATATATATATATTTATTTATTTTTGGAGTGCTTTTTGTTTTTTTGAAAAAAAAACCAATACTTTATATATTAAGAAACAGAGGCTACCGCCTCATTATACAAAATATATGTCAAAACTGGATGAGGATTGCCAACCCAATCCAGTTGAACCTGAATAACATTATAGTTTCTAGAAATCCAGTTAGTTGCTCTATTAGCAGTTCTTGGAACATACACAATCTTAGCATCAACAAAATTTGCTAGCTCTAAACACAACAACACCGATAATAGCATCAATCTCCCATAATTTCTCCCTTACATTTGATATTGCTTTCATAACCAAAAGGGAATTAGATTCAAAAAACACTCTTTGAATGTTTAAAGATTTTGCAAGCAAAATAGCAGCCAATACCCCATTTGCTTCCACCTATAAAGGAGAAGCACATTGCTGGTAGTGGGCTTTGCCAAAAAGGAAGCAGCCTCTACTGTTCCGAATGATCACACTTAGTCCAGCTCTTCCCTCCCTTGCAATAAATGAGGTATCACTATTGACTTTATAATAGCCTGCAGGAGAGGGAATCCAAACCTAGGTCTGCAACAATTGATCACTATTGTTTTTAATCCCGCCCAATAACTCAAAATCTTTGATGGCTTTTGTAGCTCTTGATACAATTTCTAAAGGATGAGGGGGATTTTGTTGGAAAATAAATTCATTTCTGGCCTTCCAAATTTGCTAACAAAGTGTAGCAATTTCTAGGATTTTTGGGGGATCTTTTACAAAACATATTATACTTTGCGACCAAACTTGGAAAGAAACCGAATTAGAGAAGGAAGATTTGTATGTGACTTGACTTGCAAACCATGAAGCTTTGGCATGAGGGCATAACAACAAAATATGTTCCATTGTTTCCACACTCTGATTACAAATTATACATTCTGACTAGTCAACAATCTTTCTTTTAAACAGCTTGTCCATAGAGAGTAATCAGTTCCTTGATACCCTCCACAAAAACATTTGGACTTTTGGCAACACCTTAACTTTCCAAATATTCTTCCAATATCCATTGTGAATATTGGAACTAAAAGATAAAAACCCCAAATGAGCACCCTTTCTCTCCTGTATAAGGTGATAGGCACTTTTAACCTTGAATTCACCATTTTTCTCAAAATGCTAAATCAACTTGTATTCTTTTTGCATAGTGCCAATTGGAATTTATAGTATGGCCTCCACCCCTCTAACATCAAACAAAGAAAGGAAGAGGTTCCTTTTCCAAGTTTTGGATGGGTGGTGAATTAAATCACTGACATATATTATCTCCATATCTTTTAGCCTTAGAGATTGAACTTGAAAGCCCGATAGAGATGGAATCCATTTATCTTGCCACACATTAATATTTATTTCATTTTTTACATTCCATCTAATACCTGGTTTTAAAGCCTCTTTTCCTTCTAGAAAAATAGCCCAGAACCATAATGGTTTGTATCCTTTTTTGATTGACCAAACATCACTGAATTAAAAATAAAGACCCTTGATCACCTTTGCCCAAATATCATTTGGATTCTTTAAGAGTCTTCAACATTGTTTTGCAAGTAGAGCATCATTAAAGCTTGAAAAACTCTTGAACCCTAACCACCCTTTGCTCTTGGATATAATACTTTTTTCCACCTCTCCATACACAATCCATGCTTATTCAACGATTAACTCCAAAAGAATTTGGACAGGATCCTATCTAGCTGATATGCAAAGGTTTTAGGGAATTTGAACATGGACATCACATATGGCATAGATGAGAGCACTGCCTTTACCATCACTTCCTTACCAACATGTGATAGAGTATTTTGTTTCCATCCTGATGCTTTATGGATCATCCTATCTTTGATAAAAGTTAAAGCCTTTGATTTTGATCTCCCCTAATATGTAGGGAGGCCCAAATATACCTCATTAATCGCTGCTTGGTTCATCTTCAACACCCCAAGAATTGAATCTCTCACTGCTTTCTAAAGGCTCAACTAACAAAATCCAATATTGACTTTAGCATAGCTGCCTCTTGAATAGAAGTTTTACAGAAAATTATGGTATTATCAGCAAATAAAGCACATATGAGGAGAGGAAAACTTATTGCCAATTTATATCCTTTAATTAGACATGCATCAAGGGCATTATTCAAAACAAAGGATAAGATGTTAGAAACAAAAAAATATAAAATTACTGATAACAGGTTTCCTTGTCTCAATCCCATAGAAGGACATAAGATTTTTATTGGGGAACCATTAACTAGTATAGCATAAGACACACTAGTAACACATTGCATCACCAAGGAAACCCACTTATGACTGAAACCCATTTTTAGAAGAATATTCTCCAGAAAATGCCAATCCACCCTATCATATGCTTTTTACATATCCACTTTAAATGTCGTGTGATTGACTTTGGATTTTCTAGCATTTAAGGAATGAAAAACTTCATGGAAAATAACAATGTTATCTTGAATGCTCCTTCTAGCCACAAAAAAAAAAAAGCTTGACTAGGATGAATGAGGAGACTAAGGAAAGGCTTAAAAAGGTTTATAAGAGTCATAGACAAAATTTTACACAAAAAGTTGCAAAGACTAATAGGACGGTATTGGGATAAAGAGGAAGGGAAAGTAACCTTTGGAATCAAAGTGATAAAGGTTTTGTTAATTTCCTTAAGCAAATGATCAGAATCATACACTATTTTAACTGCTCTAATAACATCATCACCAATTTGTTTCCAGAATTTTTGGAAGAAGATGCCAAGAAATTTGTCAAGACTAGGAGATTTGAAAGCACCTAGTTCAAAAGTTGCCTTTCTTATTTCCTCTTTTGAAATGAGAGTATTAAGGGTCAGGTTCATATCTTCTATAACAATCCCTTCCAAACCTAACATCATACTAAAAGAGAGATCAATAGGTTCAACTGCATAAACTGATTTAAAATACAACACCACCTCTTTTATGATGGGTTCCACATCCTCAATCCATAAACCCCTACTATCTTTGATTTTTACCAACTAATTACGACCCCTCCTCTAAATAGCAGATAGGTGAAAGAATTTTGTATTCCTATCCCCAAAAGTAAGCCATTTGATTCTGGACCTTTGAAACCAGTGGACTTCGTCAATTCTCCATAACTCGTATATCTGTTTAGTAATGCAATCCTCATCCTACTTATTAGCTACCGAGAAAGGTTGATTATGGAGATTATCCAGTCGAGTTTTAAGAGCCTCCACTTTACTTCTAATATTCCCAAATTGCTCTTTGCTCCACAAACTTAATTTATGACAATATTTACCCAGCTTTCTTGCCACTTGGAACTAAGTCGAACCATTAACCCTAAAGTCCCAAGCCTCATAAATGACATCTTTACACTCATCATTCTCAAGCCATTTAGCCTCAAACCGAAATGGATTAGGACCTTTTCTCTGAACACATAGTTTAACAAGAAGAGGATGATGATATGATCCTAGCAAGCTCCCATGGATGACCTAGGCATAAGGAAAAGCAAAACTCCATTCCCTATTAGCTAAAGCTCTGTTTGACCTTTCAATTATTTTAGCTGCCTTCGTTTGCTTGTTTGACCAAGTAAACCATAGACCTTTAAAATTCAAATCTAAAAACAGACAATCCTCTGAGATCGGTTAGGCCCCTTTATTCCCTTTTTCTCAACTTCACTAGCAACTGCATTAAAATCTCCAACACACATCTATGGATAACCTTTGCCTAGATTTAAGCTTTTATCAGGGTCCAAACTCAGTCTCGCTCAGTGGTTCTTGGACTATCATAAACAAAGGTAACATACCAGCCACTTATAATCCCCCACCCTCTAACATTCAAATGATTGAAGAATTGACTAGCTTTTATAATATGAGCATCACCCACATCATTCCACCACAAGCCAAGACCTCCAGCTGTATTAATAGGATCCACATAGTACCCTTTGTTAAACTGAAATCTCCTTCTCAATCTATCTACTAAAAGTCAATTATGTTTAATCTCCATTAGGAACACCATGGAGGGGCAATTCTAAATAATGAGATCCCTTAGAGCTCAAACTATCAAAGGTTGCCCAAGCCCTTGATAGTTCCAAGCTAAGATCATCATGGCTCATTTGGTGGCTTTAGGCTGGCCACCTCAGCCTCAAAAAACTCATGGAGAGTTAAAATTGTTGTTGGGGATTTGGTTTCATCTTAGGTACTCGGCTCTAAAAGTATTTCCTCAATAATTATTGAAGATTGATTTGTCTCATTAATTCTTGCATGCCTATTCCAATGCCATAGTTTCTTAGGCATAGAAGGACTGGCAATAGGGAGAGTTTATGCTTCATCTGAAAGCTTTGGATTGAACACATTGATGCCTTGGTTCCAGGGAAACTCTTCTACCAACAGAGATAAAGGCAGGTGATTGATGTCTACATTTAGTTGAGCTTTTTGTAAAGCTAAAGGGTAGTTTGATTGGAGTACTAATTTACTAGTTGGATTGATATCTTGGCCAATACTTGTATGCTTTTTAATGCAATGTGCCTTTTTTTTTTTAGAAAATTATCAATTTATTACCATAACAAAATCTTAAACAGCAGCTTCATTACAAATGATTAATTTCAGCCCTGAAGGAGGGTGTTAAAGACTCAATCTAGAGGGCAAACAAAATCATTACAATGCTTTGGTAGCAATCAGCTACACAATTAGTAGTTCTAGAAATAGCTACAACAGATGCATTAAAAAAAAGTTCTAGCAGAATTACATCAACAATAGCATCAATCTCCCAAAATCTAAACTTGTTATCTTCAAGAGTTTGAACAAGCACACTTGCATCAGTTTCAAAAATTATATTTTGTATACCCACAGATTTTGCCAATAACACAACAGCCAAAAGACCACATGCTTCTACTTGTAAGCTAAAAGCACACTATTGAATAAAAGTATTGCTAAAGAGAATTTTTCCCATTATTATTACGAATCAACACACCTATTCCAACATTTCTCTTTGATAAACAGAAAGATGCATCATTATTAGCTTTGAAATAGTTCAGCGGTGGAGAGATCCATCTTTGAATAGAAACTGGTGAAGGATCCTTGCTAATAAGAGAAACCAATGCAAAATCTTTTATACATTTGTGAGTTCTAACAATTATATGCAAAATCTTTTATACATTTGTGAGTTCTAACAATTATTGTAGAGGGATTTGGAGAAATTTGTTGGAAAATAAATTCATTTATGATTTTCCAAATTTGCCAGCATAGTATAACTATTTCTTGGATTTTTCAAGGATCCTTCATAAAATTCACTATATTATTCCACTAAATTTGGAAAGAAGCCAAACTAGTTATATTAAGTGTATAATATACCTGACTGGCAAACCAAGTTGCCTTAGCATTAGGGCACACCAACAACATATGTTCCACATATTCCTCGTCCTGATTGCAGAGTGTGCACAACGATGAGGTAACCACTTATCTCCTACACAAATTCTTCATTGTGGGCAAGTTGTTTCATTAAGCTCTCCAAATAAAAGTTTGAATTTTTTGTGGGACTTTCAATTTCCATATATTCTTCCAAAATCCATTATGGATATTAGAACTAGATGATGTACTTGGTAGCTGGACACCCTTTCAGTCCCGAATGAAGTGATACACACTCTTTACTGTGAAAACTTTGTTCTTCTCATAATGCCATGTCACCTTATCTTCATCATGCACACTACTAATTGGAATCATCAAAATGGCTTCAGTTTCCCTTGGTGAGAAAAATGATTCAACTAGTCCCCTTTTTCATGATCGTGTAGAGAGGTTAATTAAATCGCTCATCTTAATAACTTCATCATTTTGAGGACTTGGGGATTGGACGGATAAATCAAGAAAGGTAGGGACCCATTTGTCATGCCAAACATTGACTCTTCGACCATTCTTAATATTCCATCTGATGCCCAGTCGGATAACTTCCCTTCTAATAAAGAAGCTTGACTAGAACAATGATGAATTTTGCCCTTTTTTTGTAGACCAAACCTCTCCAAAAGGGAAACAGAGCCTTTGATAATTATGGCCTATGTAGATTATGGACTTTGGCTATATCTCTAGCATTGTTTAGCCAATAAAGCCTCATTAAAATCTGAAAAACTTCAAAAACCCAAACCACCTTTACCCTTTGCCTATGTCAGCTTATCCCAATGCTCCATACAAAGCCCTTGCTTGTTTAAAGATTGTCCCTAGAAGAATGTGCCTTGGCTTTTTACCTATGCTTATTATTATTGCTTGACCAATTTAAGAAGAAAATAAAGAAAATCAATGTGATGTTGAAATATATGGTAATTGGAGAAATTTTTAAGTGAATTTAACTCAACATAACTCAATATAAAGTGACTAATAATAATATGATATGTAGTTAAATTAATTAAAAAATTTTAAATTTTTTTTGCCTATATTAGATGTATAAATTTATCTTATATACTGAACCAATAAATAATAAGATATTTTAATTAATATGATTTTTTGTCTATTTTTTGTTTATTAAAAATATACAATATATTTTCTACTTCATATATTCTTATTTCATTAGATTAGTATATAATAATTTTTTAATATTTTCTTTCAATATCAGAACTCATTTCTCCACAACTTTAAAAAATTATAACAAGAGATGAGATTAGTAATTAAGCAATGACTTGTTGATTAGAGATAACTAGGTCTTATTCTAAGAATTATGTGGGAGTAATAATTAAAACGTGCAAATAAAGTGTGAAAGTGTGTCTAGACTCGTATACAAAGTAAATTTGATTTTGACAGTTACATAAATTAATTCGAGAATATTATTATTTATTTTAAAAAACAAAATTCATACATTTAAGATAAATTTAAATTAAATTTTTGCATATAAATGTTTACTACTCTATCAAATCAAAAAAATTGAATTTAATTGATTTTAAATTAATTGAATGTTAAATAATAATTTAATTTAATTTAATTAATGAGAAATATAATTGATTAGTTCAATAAATTTATATTTATACATTCAATAGTGTAGTATCAATTACATATATGTATATATTATTAAATTAATAAAATAAATATAATAATTGGTTTTTTATAATAGTTTTTTTTAAATTAATTTAAATAATATATGTTACATGTATGATAAATTAAAATGTACTTATATATATATATATGCTAATATACATGAGAAAAAAATGAAAAATAATACATAAAAATAATAAACCTTTTTATATTAGTAATAAAAAACTTTTGTACACACTATTGATATTTATATTCTTTTTTAGAGTTGGAATAAGAAAAAAAAAAGAAAAGGAAAAAGGGGTGGGATGAGAAATATTATATATTTGAGAGTTTAATTAATTTAGATAAAAAAGATATCAATGAATTAGCTATCCCCTTAAATCTGTATTTTATTTTCTTAAAAATTAAGAAAATAAGAGATTTCCTTATTTATTACTAAAAATAACTTTTAAATAGTGCTATTTTATATTTAATAACTAATATCATTTCTTATTCTTTAAACTTTTAAACAAGAAATATTTATTAATTATTTATTTTCTTTTCTTTTCAAATCTCATAAATTAAATATTATATTTTCTTTTATCAAGCAAAAAAAAACCTCTCAAATTAAATATTTTCTTTTTTTTTCTCACGCAAAAAAGACTATCAAAGAAAATTTTAAACTCTGTTTGGTTTAATGGTAGCGGTTAACGGTCAGTGGCTAGCGATTAAAAGATTAAACGCTAGTAGTTATTAATTCTAACTTTCAATATTTTAGTTATAATTTTAAACTACTGACCACTGAATTTTAAAATGTTATTTTGAATGTTGAATTTACAAAAAATAAACAGTTGAAAATTCAAACGCCATACGCTAATTTTTAACTGTTAATCCAAATGGATACTTAATATTTTCTATTATATAATACGTAGAGTATATATATATATATAATTTTATTTTTGAGATATATAATTTTATTTTTGAGATATATAATTTTATAATAGTGCAATATACGAATATCGACTAATTATAAATATATAAAAATTAATTTAAATTTTCAAGAATTTATAGAAAAAATAAATAAAATGCTAAACAAAGAGAAAATTCAAATTTTCTCGTTGATTTAGTTTTTTAATATAGATATGCTATATTAGATTAGATGAGGTTCTTTTCTTGTTTTATTGAAAAATTACTACTTTATAATAAAAAAATTTAAAATGGAAGGATTATTCGTATTATCTAACTCATTGCTCATGATCTATTCGATATTGTCATAAAAATAAATTATTTTTCCTTTGATAAATATAATAAGTTATTGTCACGATCCGAATTTGGGGCATGATAGTTCTAGGATGCAGATACAGTCAGAGACATCCAATACCCATAGAACACCAGTATCACTAAACCAATTACACATTTATAACCAATACTATAATTATCATCATATAATATCCATACTTAAATTATAATAGTCTATTAATATATTTCACCACACAGTCTATTCTAATAAGTATAAGTTATTAAAAACCATGGAACATATTTAGAAGATAGCAAAATAAAGTAATTTCACAATATTTACATCACAAATATGTACTCTGGTTCCTCGATGAAGAAGCTGGGAACCAATCTACTGCTCATGTCCTAAAAAGTTAAAATCACTACAGGGTGAATATATAAATACTCAATGAGTTCAATATACAACATATTATATGTAGGGTAGGATAACAGTAAAAAAACGGAATGATCAGTGTCAATGGAAAGGGCAGTGCACATCAATGTCCATAAGGTAAGATACAAATAATAATAAATAAGCAGTGTCAATAATGGTATCAGCTGTCAAGTCTGTATATGGAAGTGACAGACCAAAAAGCCAGTAACAGTAGCAGTGAATTAATATCAGTAAAATACATAAGGCGAGTCAAGCCTTATAGCTAAGACAAATCTCTTCCCAGCTAGGGTTTTGGATATTTAACCATGTCCAGTGGGCCATTGGATACAATGCCAATGGATTTTATTCACTACTCCATCAATCGGGTAGTTCAGTCAAATAAACATATATAAGGCATTGGAAACAATATATAACATCAAAGGAATAGTATCAATAAATAGGTTATAATAACAATACAGTAAACAGTAGTATCAGTATGTGAACAACAGTATTTTCAATATAGTAGATATTGAGATTGTTATCAATAACAGTATCACAATGGTTGCAATAGACAAGTATAGTTTTATTATCATCAAATTCATCCAATGCCATTTACGCTGGCAACATTGGCTAACCAGTATTGTTGACGACAATGGCATTGGCAAAGGTTGCCAATGAAAGAAAACTTGGTTTAGGCATTTTATCGAATAGTTGGTGTGCAACTTTCAATCAACAATTAAGTATAGTTTTGGTGGAAATTTAGCAATGTCCAAACAACAATTCAAAGGTTCACAAAGTAAACAATAAAACCAATAACTCAAATGCCAAGATAAACAACAATTTAAGGATCAAACTCAAGGGTGAATTCAAGGAAAATAAAGCTAAATTTTCAAAAGGAATTTCATACTATGGTTCGGCCAAGAAAGGATTTTCACAATCTAATTCCATAATTCATTTTAATACATTAAACATGTAAAATGGAGCATATTGAACTCACTAAATTCCTTAGATAGTAAAAATCTCACATTGAACTCCAATTTCTCTTATAAGAGGCAATATGAACATTTTTTCTCAAACTTTGATTCTACACCAAATAAGTTTCTAATGGATACAATTAAGCATAATTTAACATAATTATGACTTATATAATACTAATTTAAGATTTAGTATTTGTTATATTCAAATTAGGGTTTCAAATTTGGAGATCTCCATCAATTGGTGTAAATTGATGCAATTGGTTGTTAAACTATGTTATTCATCATCTAAATTATCTATCTAAACCAAGAAAATTTCAAGTTACCTTAGATGGGTAAAGTGGCTGAAAATCCTAGGTAAAGAAACCTTGAAATTCTTTCTTCCTTTTGGTGAAAATTTGATGGAATAAAGATAATCAATGTTAGAAATCAAGTTTTCTTTAGTTTTTCCTTGAAAGTTTGCATGAAAATTTGGTGGGTTTTACCTTAGATGGTTCGACCATGGTGGAGGAAGAAGAAGAAGATGAAGAAATGGTGTGAAAAACAACCTAAGGCATGGTATTTATATGCCAAACTTTAGGATATTTACACATAAGCCTCAAACTTTCCTTATTTGCACTTTTACCCGATAATTTTCTGTAATTATTTCTGTTTAGAATCAATTATCAGTGTGGAGAGTGAAATGACTTATTTTGGGCTGTTCTATTATTTAATATTTCTTTGGGTCCGATTTTTAGTTTTAAACAGTGAGTTTCCAAAAATACCCATAAAATTACACTTATTTACGGTTTTACTATTCTATTGGTTTTCCATCGTCAATAACACTTTTCTATTCTTTCTTTTTATCAATAAATAAAATTATTTTAGTTCTCTTATTTTCCATAAGTCTATATTAAATAACTTTAGATTTGATACTATATTAATTTTTCAGGCTGAGTAATTATTTTCGGTGTTATCGGACCGGTACTTTAGAAAATTGTATAGTAACTATGTCAAAACTCTAGGATATTACAGTTATGATGTAATATTGAATGTTTAAATATGAGAGGTAATAACCTAAAGGTTGGATCCAATGGTAAAATGAATTTCTTTTTTATTTTATTAGTTAGTATTTGATTTTTGGTGTCAACTTTAGGAGCGTATGAAATATATATATATATATATATATATAGAATGTGTTTTTAAACTCTTTCCGAATCAAAAAATCTAATTTTAATAAACAAAATTGATGATCCAAAAGATTTTTAAAAAATGTGATGAATTCTTTTATTTAAATCTAGGCCAGAGATAATTTTTTGGACTTTTAAAATCAACAATTGGTATTAAAGTCTTAAGTTTTGAGCTTGATAAGATTATTCAATATTTAAATCAATTGTTTGATCTCTTAAAATTCTCAAGAAATAAGATGATCAATTTTGAAAGAAAGTTTTTTTAAAGTGATTACAGTAAAATCTCTGTAAATTAATACTTGATAAATTAATAATCTCTATTATATAATAATTTTTTATGGTTCTGACTTGGGCTAATGGGTTAAATTAATAACTTCGATAAATTAATAAGTTAATAGTTTTCTGAAAATCATTATATAGTTATATGGTCACATTCATATTATAAATTAATAATTTATCAATATTAATATATATAATAGATTATAATATATATTTTATTAAAATATAACTCTAAAAATTATTTGAAATCTAAGTAATTTTTTTATTTCATTTAATTCATATTCAACTTATTACATTTTTTTAATTCATTTAGTTCATATTTAATTAATCACATTTTTTTTATTTGATTTCAAGCAGTTTATATTCAATTAATCACATATTTTTTGTTCAATTCATTTAATTCATATTGAATTGAGTACAAGATTAGTAAAATATAATGAATTTTTAATTGATTTAAATATATATTTATTGAATTATAAATACTCTTTTTAAATTAATAAATTATCAATTTATCAATTAATTAATACATCTTTTAATTAATAAAATTGAGTTTAATTAATATAATTAATGAGTATCGATAATATAAATTTATAGAGGTTTTATTGTATTATGGCTGAATTTAGCTTACTTGAACGGAGGGGTAACTTTTTCTTCTATTGTGGCTTAATAAGGCGATAGATGGTAATAGGTGGACAAAAGACGACCTCTTAGTATTGGAGAGAAGATGTGTTTCAATTAATGAGACAAATAATTTTTTTTATGTCAGTCTTTCTAGACCATACATGTATTTGACCACTGTTGCAGAAAGACATTGTTATTATTGCAAATAAGGTGCCTCCTTGGGCTTGCTTTAACTTTGACAAGCCACGTTCTATGCATCAATAAGTGATGGTTGCAACATTTGTCCACTCAATGACCTTACGAGGCATACTCCAATGACAAAAATAAGGATGAGTCCTCAAAGCAAGCCGATACATTGCTTGACAAATCTGATGAGAACAGCCTTCAAAAATAAGGACGAGCTAAACCTCGCCAAATAAATCTTAGGCTCGAGATGATTGGCTTTGTTAATTGATTGTATATCTTAAACTCATAAGCGAAGTATGTGTTAATAGACTTGCCTTATTTTAAGCCCAATAAAATAGATATTTTTATTTCTTATCACATATAAATTAATTCGAAATATTTCAATCAAATTGAAAAAGAAAACTGTACAAGAGCTAATATAAATTTTTTATAATAAGTCTTCATTTCCTTGGCATCCCATTATTTCCAAAAATGAAAGGATTATTTTTGTGAGTCTAATGGTGGGAAGAATGAACTCTTTCCTTCCCTTGGCTGATTTCCACCAAACCAAGCTATAATTTATTATTTACCTTTCCATGTTCTCTTTTCAACTTTTATCTTCTCCCTCTCATTTCATATCAAACAAACAAGTTGATATTAGTTTATTTCTTTAGGTTCCATTTGATGTTTATATAATTTCTTAAACATTCTGACTAATAATTTTTTATTTTTTATGAAACTAAACAAAAAACAGATTAATTAATAAATATATAACATTTATTTACATAAAAAAAGTAAAAAAAAATTGCAATAAAGAATTGATTTTTTTTTTTTTTTTACTTTTCAAAAATTGCATTTTGTTTTGTTTCTAAATTAAATACTGCTACTTGTTTTTATATGGGCTTGAAGAAATTATTTAAAATCTTTTTTGGGCTTTCAAGGATTTGAGCTAACATATATACTGAGGCCCAAACTGACTGCCACTAACAATATCTCTTGTGAGCCATGTACATTTTTTTTCTCTCATAATTTATTAGAGAACACACAACGAATTTCGTTTTTTTTTTTTTTTTTTTTTTTTTTTTTTTTTTTTTTTTTTTTTTTAAAAAAAAAAAAATTAGGGTTTTATTTTTTT
>CANXYC010261535.1:0-21199 GCA_948193065.1 Aleurites moluccanus | reverse complement strand
TATATATATATATATACATACATATATATATACATACATATATATATACATATATATATATACATATATATATATATACATACATATATATATACATATATATCCCTTTCCCTTTTTTTTTAAAGTGGCCGGCCCTCCCCTAGGCAACCAAAGGGTATAATTTTTTTTTTAAAAATAATATATATATATATATATATATATAAAACTCCTTGGCGGGAGGGAAATGACATCATTTGTTTAACATTTCAAAATTCAAGTTTTTGAAATCCCACTTTAATTTCCCTCCAAAGATTATCTACTATGAATTAATTGATTATCAAACAATAAAATAATAAATTTCCATCTCATAAACATAATTAAATAAAATCGTCTCGGAAGAAAAATAAAATTTTGACCGTAAAAGTCAAAGTTACTATTCCGGTCAACTTTTAACCCAAATAAAAAAAATTTCACGTTTAAAATTCAAAAATTCACTTTTCATCAAAATAAATAAATTTAAATCATAGAAATATCGATTTCATAAAATTCACATATTTCACGGATCACAAAATACAAAATAACCAAAATACCCCCGGATCGAGAATTTCTCAATTCGGGGTTTCAAGGCACAACCAATAACACATTGAGTCACATAAACATACATCATAAATTTTATCAACATATGAGTATCAAAATCACATTTATCACTTTAAATAACACGTTAGCATGCAATAGCATAGAATCACTCCTTAACCCAGTTGGGTAAATTTCAGCTATCGTCCCTCAACTTTATACTGACGCACTTAATGGTCCTTTAACTTTATTTTTGTAACGATAAAGTCCCTGAACTTTAATTTTTAAAACATAAAAGTCCCTTTCCAGAAATAAACCAACATCAAATTACATTTTGGTCCTTGGTTTCTCAAAATACCACTCATATAGGTCCAAAATTAATTAAATCTGCTAACCTCTACCACTACAATTTTAACCGAGGTGTTACAGATTTCAACAGCAACAACAGCCATAGAAAACAAGGAAAACTTAGAGGAATTGACTAATAAGTTCGTTAAAATGCCGAAGTTAAGTTTCAAAATCAAGGCATCTATTAATAACTTAAAAGTCCAAGTGGGATAACTAGCTAACATAATGTCAAAAAGAAAGGAAGGTCATTTGCTAAGCAATATTGAGAAGAATTCAAAAGAGCAAGTTAATGCTTTCATCTTGAAAAGTGGAAAGATAATTAAAGAGCTAGAAGATGAGCTTAATGAGAAGAAGAAGAAGCATGAAAGGAAAGTTAGTCAAGAATTTCAAATAAAGGTGAATGTTGATGAGCCACCAAAGTAGACCAAAAGGATTAGACTTAAACTGAATTTAGATTCTCTCAAACCTCCTCTCATTCCCCAAAAGAGTTTTAAAAGCTAACTTGCATGAAAAATTTGCAAAATTTTTAGAGGTGTTTAAAAAATATATATATTAACATTCCTCTTCTTAATGTAGTTGCACATATACTTAGTTATTGAAGGAAATAATTTCAAACAAGAGAAAGTGGGAGGATTATGAAATGGTAAAATCGAATAAGGAGTGCTCTGCAATTTTGCAAAATAAATTACCCCTAAAGCTCAAGGATCTATGGAGTTTTTGTATTCCTTGTGCCATATTGAAAAGCTTTATGTGATCTAGGTGCTAATATCAATTTAATGTCATATTCCATTTTTAAGAAACTTAGACTGCATTAACTAACACCTACTATTATTTCCCTATAATTAGTTGATAAAAGTATTTAGTATCCTATGGGAATAGTAGAGGATGTTTTAGTTAAAGTTTATTTTTATTGTTGATTTTGTTATGTTGTATATAAAGGAAGATCGTAAAATTCCCTTACTTCTAAGTAAACCTTTTCTTACCACAAGAAATGTCTTAATTGACATGAAAAAGGTCAACTCATCTTTAGAATTAATGAGGAAGAAATAATTTTTGATGTATTCAAGACTATAAAATGAATAGGAATTGTTTACAATTGAGTGCACTGATGATATGATTGATAAAGAAGTGAATGCATTTAGGCTAGATGATCCAATTGTTAACTGTAATGTTAATTCTTATGACGTTGATGCATAAGTTATGGGTGAAGACCATAACGCAATTATAAATTATTTAGAAACTAGTCAAGAAGGATACAAACCAAGAAAAATAAGATTCTTAGTAACAATTTGGAAGCCTCATATTCTTGAGCTCAAATCAAGATGGTTAGACCCATTTAAAGTGGTAAAAATCTATCCTTATGAAACTATTGAATTCTAAACTAGACTTTTGAAAATTTCAAGATCAATAAACAACGTCTCAAGTCGTATTTTGTTAGAGATATTGTGTCAAAAGAGATAATTTATTCCTTATTTAATCCTCATTAATAAAGACCTAGCCATATTCAAATTATTGACTCTAAATAAATGCTTTTTAGAATGTAACCCAATCTTTATTTATTTATTTATTTCATTTCAATTTCCTAATGCATATTTTATTCTCTTTTATTATTAAATTTCTATTTTTATTTATCTTATTTTTTTAATGTATTTATATAAAGTTTCTCTTTGTCGAAATTTATTATAAATAAATAAATAAAAATCACATTACCCATGTTTGCAGGATATGTCGATGTTGTTAGCTATTGTGTATTTTTTTTTCAAAAATTCACATGCCCATGTCTTTGAAGCATGTAAAATAGTGAGTTAACGATTTTCCAATAGCAGTTGCCACATGTCCATGTAGGGAGTCCAACTTGGAAAAAAAAAAAACTCATATTTAATCTCTTTTATTTTTATTTCTTATTTTAAAGGGGTTTTTGTTTTTTATTTTTTTATTTTAGTAATTTACATGTCTTTATATCTTCACTAACTATTCATTAGCACTTTTATTTTGTTTGTTTTTGCTTGTTTTAGTAATATTAATTATCCTCCATTCCAATCTGTTTCTCAGTATCTTAGCTGAGCAGTTCAATTTGAATTCATAAAATCATGCCATAAGGGAGTATCTTTCCTGTTTTTTGGTCCTCTCATGTTCTTTAATGATTTTTGTTTTTTTTTTGTTTTTTTTTTTTTTTTTTTTTTTAAGTTGCAGATAATGTATTGGTTTTGTGTACGGGGGAAGAGGGGAGGGGACAGGTAATATGGTTAATTTATAGTTCAAACAATTTCTGAATTAATTTTGGTTGATGATCGAATCATTAGTTTGACAAATATCTCATGAGATTGTGGTTGAATATCTAAGTATTAGTTTTATTAGTTGCATATTTCTTTGAAGAATTTAATCAATTTGGTACCTGACTTGGTTGTTTGTTTTTAATTCTTAATTCATAATTTTTCTTTGGAAACTTATCTTAAATAAAGTTTAAGTAAAAAGATTAGTTTTAAATAAAAAATGAAAATATACTCTACTTTTTAAATTGTGTAGCAACTATGAGTATACCTGATCCCATGTCTGCGTTTAAGTTAAATGATATTTCAAAATATGAGTATGCAGTTTTTTTAGTTGCAATTTGTTGAGTAATTGGGTGCCGAAATTATCGATGTTTGTGTTCACATCAAATCAAGTACAACTTATGAACTAATATAAATAAAAAATAATAAAGAAATAATTGCCCTATTTTACTACTTTGTTATAGTAATGACTAGGAAATTATTTTTGAGATAACGTTATTCATAACATAATTTTATGAAGTATCTAAATTGTTAACTTTTTCATTGAAGTATGTGATGATGTGAGACTAATATTTGTAAGAGGATATTAATTTCTCAGTTGATATTACTTGATTTTTTGGTTTGAAATTCAAGTGTAAATGACTTTTAGATTTTGCTTGAACTCTAAATTATATTATTGCTCAAGTTTTTTGCTAAGTTGTTTAGTATTAAAAGTTTTAATTGCATGATGACAAGCAAAAAGTTATGTGTACGAATATTTGATATTCATATATTATATATTTTAGCTTACTTAAATTATTTTAATTTTAAGGGCAAATTATAATGAAGTCCTTGCATTTTGGCCTAAATAACGAAGTAGTCCCTATATTTTGAAAAATACATGATTACATCTCTGCATTATATCCATCAAACTATCTAGTCTTTTCATTCATTTTTACCGTTGAATGCCTTTGAAAAGACTATAATACCCCTTTTTCAATGTCATGCCCCTAATTCAGAAATATGACGATCCTATGATGTGGGAACAGTTATACAACCAACACCCATAGAACCATTCTATGGCTTTATAATCAATTTAATTATTATCATAAACACTTGGTCTCATTTCATCATTAGCTATTCATAATATAACACACCACATTTATCACATATGCAATAGTTAAGTTTTTACACAAAACCATCCTATTAGATGTCACATCCCAACTCCAGTGGTGAGACAGTCCTAGGGCAAGGATAGACTTAAGGCCACCATAAACCCGTAAAACTCACAAATCATAAATCTCATCAACATCTAATAAATTGCAATATCATATTCACCATACATTTATCATGTTCATGCATATAATTAAAATAAATTATATCTTTCTATTATATTTTCATATCTTTCTCTTGTTCCTTAATGATCATAAGAAACATCCCACATCACTGAGGAACAAGAGTATCCAAAAAATAACAATCATACATCAAAAATATTCTAGTATCCTCGAAAGACTAACTACGGAGCTCTAGAGTTTACTCCAATACATATTGTACCATAATACCATTAATATATATACAAAATATCTCAAAAGAATTATTACAATGGAGCTTCTTGGAGTGAATAAGTCAAGAAGCCCGATCTTCTCTATTAGCCCCCTCACGAGCTACGCTATCACCTGAAATCCACAGAAGAGGAGTGAGCCTTCAACTCAGTAAGATATGAACTTTATACAATAAGAATTAAATATCTAATCATGGTCATGAATAAATAATTATACATATAAGCATGAAAGAGGTCATGAACTTTACTTGAAAGAAATGTGGTTTTCATAATGGTTGGGCTATATCAAATCATGTCAAATTCAAATTATGGTTCATATTTAGAACATAAAATACCCACAAAGAATGACATTATCAAATCTCATCTGTAGAACTGATCACATATCATAACATACGTATCGGTAGCCTTGCTACCTCAACGTGCACACATGCTTGGTCAGGCATGCGCCTAGAGCTCCTGGCCCCCTCTAGGTGGAACATCGATAAAAACCCTATCGGCTGGGCTCCCAAAGTGCACAATGGACCAATGAATTTACTCTCATTGGGAAAAGCATTCTATCCATGGGTTATGGGTTTCAAAATCATAAGGAGCATATTGGTCGCAAGACCATCATCATATAACATCATTCAAATCAGGTTTGTAAGCAAGAACAAATGGACTTAATCCAAGAAGGTCGATCAAGTCATTTTCATTATACAAGTATATAAATACATACAATAGAATAATCAATTGTAAGAATACTTGGTTACTTAATTTCAAAGAAACAATAATCAAATGAAATGTTCATATTTACCTTTTACACAAATTTCTCTTAATTCCTCTTAGAATTTTGCTCAATTAATTCCTCAATCAATTCCAAATTTCTTCTCCTAAGAAATTTTTCAAATATACAAAAATTAGGGTTTCTCCAAACTAATAATATTCACATGATTTTCTAATAATTAATTATTTTAGAATCCCTATTCTTAATTCCCAACAATAATTTCATTTATCTCTTAAAGAAAAACTGCATTTAATTTGCATTTAATTTTCGGAGTTACTGTTTATGGCAGTTTTAACCTCTAAATTTCTCCCACATTAATTATCATTAATAGCTTTAGATCACTAGAAATAAATTCTGCATACCCAGAATTAATTATCCTAACCCATAAACTTAAATAAATCCAAAAAAAAATAACTTAGGAAGAAAATTTACCTTATTTTCTTCAAACTGATATTTCTGTAAATACTGCTCAAATATGATAATTCTGCTTTACTATAGACTAATCTAGAAGTCTATTACATTAATTTGAGTATTAATGCCTTAGAATATAAAATGGGACAATTATGAGAAAAAGGCTGATTTTACGAAAAAAGGAAGAAGGGAAAAATCATGAAAATCGCTGCTGAGAGTACTGAGGTTAAATAGACTACTGCCCCTGAAACAAGCCAACCAGCTCGCCAAACTGCCTCGGCAAAGCTCCTTCGCCTAAACCAGCTCGCCATTCCCAGCTCGCACTTCCAGCTCGCCAACTTGATCCGGCAATGCTACCTCGCACATGCTGCCTCGCCAGATTCTCCTCGTAACTCTTCCTCGAATAGCCACCTCGGCAATGCTTCTTCGCCTCTTCCCCTCTTTGCGAACTGCCACTTCGCACATTCTCTCTTTGCATAACGCTTCTTCGCGTAATGTCACCTCGCCTTATCCTCTTTGCCAAACTCTTCGCCAAACTCTTCAGCTTAGCTCTTTGCCTAATCCTCTTCGCCTTAGCTCTTCGCCAAATCCTCTTCGCCTTAGCTCTTCGCCTAATTCTCTTCGCCTTAGCTCTTCGCCAAATCCTCTTCGCCTTAGCTCTTCGCCAAATCCTCTTCGCCAAAGCTCTTCGGCAAACTCACTTTGCCACTATGCCACTTCGCATTGCCATTCCGTAAAATGTCTCCTCGCATTATGCTGGCTTGCCACAACAAATTCTTCTAAGTTAAACTCCTGCCTGAACATTCCACACTTAGCCAGCTCGCAAATGAGCTACAAATATCCAAACTCACTAATTCTTTTTATCACTTAAAATCAACATGCATACAACCTATCAAAATTTCAAATCAAAATATTCAACACACAGACCATAGTGACTCTCCAAAAGTCACCCAGACTCCTGCCCCAAAATATAACCGAACAACCCTGATACAGATCATTCTCCACTGAGATATACTTATCCAAAAATTCTGAAATTTTACAATCATCATCTTAACATACAAAGGAACATTTTTCATGTTCACAATAATAGCTAATTCTACCTCAGTCATTCTCAGTAATTTCAAACATACACTGCATCATTGCAGAAACTCTCAACCAGATCAGCCTTGCTCAAATAGACGCAACTCATCATATACACAGAATTTTGCCAAACAATTTTACAAAATTATAGCTAAGACATAAATTAACAACTTTCATGTTTTATACTTTATCAAATTATGTCTTTAAGATCATGCAATTATCATCACAAAAAAAATCCTGCAGCATCCAAAACAGAAATTTCCTGAAATTCTCAACGTTCTCATAAAAAAAATTTAATACATTCTCCAAACATATAAAATCAATAAAAATACTACAAAATTGCAGATATTACATTAGATTTACATCAATATATATATAACTAACTATTAGTACCATAGAGCTTTCTGCAGAACCAAAATATAGAGTAATATGGAAACTTTACATGACATTGGTTCTAAAAAGTTGAAGAAGAAAGCCTTTGGAACCATCTCTATTCTACCTTGAACCTGAAAAATGTTAAGCCACTAAAAGAATGAGTAATAATACTCAGTGAGTCATAAATATATTATTATACATATATGGCTAGGTAGTAAAAGGGTTAGGCCACCAAATGCTTATGGTATAATCAAGGCATAAGAATATCAAATAAGATATTCAAGATAGTAAATAAATTAAACAAGTAATATAGGTAATCATGGATCACATAAAGATTAGTCACAAGGTATCGGTGGCATATAGAATCAAGTAATTATGAAGCATGACAGAAAATAGGATTATATAACTCGTGGTAACTTATTATATAAAATCAGTAGCTACATATTAATAGCTTAAACACAGTCTATAATATAAGGTTGATCAAACCTTATAGCTAGGACATTTCCCCTTCCTAGTAAGGGTTATAGTATATACATTATGCACAATACCGATGGTTCTCTCCCACTATCCTACCGGTAGGTAGCTCTATCATGAAATTAGGTATTTGGTACATAAGGGTTTTATACTCATCAAATCATCAAGCATGGTATCAATGTAAGAAAGGTATCAAGTATCAATCAATAATCAATAATAAACATATGGTAACACATGGAATCATTAAACAACAATGTAGTAGTAATCAAGTAATAAGAACAATAAGAAAGTATGGCATTGGTATTTGGCCAAGGATAGAAATGGTGTCAAGTAGTGTCGTTGCAGCAAGTTCTTTTAGACATTTCATCCAACACTTAGTGGGCATGAAGTTTGGTTTGTTTAAGCATTTTATTGAACACTTGGTGTGCAATATTCAAACAATAAAATGGTGACATTTTTAGGTAGTAACAATTCTGTCATTCTAACAAACAACAAGGGCACATATCAAACTAGGCCAATAGTATGTAATTTCAATTAAAATCCAAAGAAATTAGGCTATTTGGTAGCACGGCCAAGCAATAAAAACACAGAGAATGGCATATGGCCATTCAGCCAAGCATGAGGGAAGGGGAAAGAAATTTACATAATTTAAAATAAGGTCAATTTCATTCATAATAACACATTTATAATGCACTTTAAGTGTTTATTTAGCCAAAAATGCAATTTAGGTTTCAATTCTCACATCAAATACATATATCATGCACCACCTCTTCCATCATTATTTTCATTTTCTTTGGTGCTACAAGATCAAATTCACATATTTTAGACTTAATTCAACATAATTAATCATGTTCCATGCTCAAACTAAATTAAATTCATCTAACCCTAAAGTTAGGATTTGACATAACCTAACCCTAGGTTTGATTCCTTTCTACAAATATGTATATATATCAATTATGGAAAATTTGTAATAAATACCAATATTTAAATCATAAGAAGTGAAAAAGAAATTTAGGTAATTTATCTTCAACTTTGATGTAACCCTAAATTTTTCCCGTTTGATGAAATTCAACTTTTCTTTGAGTTTCTAGGTGTTTTTTGGTAGTTAATAGGTGAGGCTAAGTTGAAAAAGGATGAAGGTTTTTTATGGATGAAAATTTAGAATTCTCAAAGTGTTGGAATTTAGAGGTAGGATAAAGAAAAATGAAGATAGAATAGCTTATAGGTGATTCAGCCAAAGCTAGAAGAAAATGAAGAATTTTAATTCAAGTTGGCTATTTATATAATTATGAAAGTTTTAGAAAATTACACATTGACCCCTCTATTTTTAGGTATTTAGACATTGACCCCAAATCTTTCTTGTGTTTATACTTTTGCCTCACTTTAGTTTCCAACACTAGTAGTTTACATATTTTCTATTATACATTTAATTAGGGTTCTAACAATGTATATGTGTGATTCTATTTTTTAACAAGTTATTAGTGACTCTAAATCAAAGTTTTGATGATTTCATTGAACATAAGAACTTGTATACTTAAATAAAAATGATTATCCTATTGATATGCATATTATGGTCCTACATGTAAATATGAAATTTTCTAGGTGTTACATTCGCTCTCAAATTTTTCATCCCACCCATCAGCAGCCATTAATAAATCTAAACCAAATACTTCACCTTTTTTTCTTCTTTAATTTATTGAGAGTATAAGAATTACAATAAGAGCCGCATCTAAATGCCCAACTCAATTTTCAATTGCAAGTAAATAAAAGAAAAAATGAAAAATTAAATATATAATTTACAAAATCGAATTGGATCGTGATGGGTAGAAGGCCCCGGAAACCCAATACAATTATAGTTATATTATATATATATCACCAACAAAGAAGCAAATATATAAACAATTGGAGATAATTTCTTATTTTTGAGATATAAATAATTTCTTATTTTTGAGATATAAAGGAAAAGATAATAAGAAGAACTAATGTATGTACAAATTTATAAAGATTTATTGTTTTAATTTTAGGAATGAATACAGAAAGAAAAGTATACTATATAATTTATAGAAATTAACCCTAAGCAAAGAAGAGTCAAAAAGGACTAGATTTTATACAGATAGAGATAGGAAGAGATAGAAAGAGAAACACAACGAGGAAATGAGTTTTTTTTTCTTTGATTTTCTAGACAATCTCACAATCTAAATGTTTTCATTTATTTGGAAAAATGGATGATGGTGATAGATATGAAGAGTTTTGATAGATATGAAGAAGAGTTTTGAGTAGTTTAGGTACAAAAAATATTCTTTTTTATTTTTTTAATGGAAAAATGGAAAAAATAGACAAAATGACTAAATAGTCTGATAGAGATAAAATTTATGGACTAAACCATGTATTTCTCAAAATACGGGGACCAGTTCATGATTTTGACTAAAATTTAAGGATTAAATTGTAATTTACCATAATTTTAATTATTTCTCTCTATATTTTAATAGTTATTATTTGTTAATTTTGGTTAGTTTTATATCTTATCCTTTTAAGGAAGAAATAGGAGAAAAGGAAAGGAAGAATTGTTGGGTAAATAAATAAATAAATAATCACTAAAATTTAGAATTTTTTTTCACTTTGATTACTAAAACATTTTTTCTTTCAGATTTATCACAAAAGTATTAAATTTTTTTCAATGGGAGGTTACCATCCACAATCTAGACTGAAATAATGACGTGGCATGCCACGTCATCAAAGAATACTGACAAAGCATGACATGTCAGCCAATATTACCACGTAAGCCATACACATCATTACACTAATCTGAATGTTAAGTAGGACCCATTGACTGCTATGTTTGACCTTTTGCTACAATTTCTTTGTTTACAATTTCTTTGTCATTGTTTTTCACCTTTTCATATTTCTATTATTCTGGAGTTGTTTGGATGTCATTACAGAATAAATGCTTTTTAGAAATATAAAATTATATTTTCAAAAAATTATTTTATCAAAATTATTTTTTGAAATAAGCTGAGTTTTGATATTTATAAAAAACTTAATTGAACTCAAAACTGATTATTTATTTTTCATTACTAAACACTCAAATAAATGATTTTGAATTAAAAAAGGTTATTTATTTTTTCTCTATGTAAAATGATCCAATACATTAAATCCCTCATGACCTTTCAAAATTACACTAACTCTCTTTTGATGAATATTCCGTTATATTAATACACAATTTTGTCCAATTTTATATCTCGTCAATCTCTAAAATAGTTAACAACGGCAGTAAAAAGATAAAAATATTCTTATTCTTTATTTTTAGTTAATTACATTCTATTTTTGCTTTAAAAAATATTTTTTAGGGTTAAAAAATTCATTTTCATATTTTTGAAAAATTTTAAAATAAAAAATAAACAAATTTTTTTTTTAATTTTAAAAAAAAAATTAATAAAAAATTAAATTATTTCTTCTTAAAATTTTTTAATACAAATAAAAAATTTATTTTCATATTTTTGACAAATTTGAAAATAAAAAGTTAAAATATTTTTTTAAAAAATATTTGTTATTTTTTATTTGTTATTTTTTTCAATTTTTTATTTTTGAAAAAATAAAATAAAAAATATTTTTATTTTCAAATTTATTAAAAAATATGAAAATGCATTTTTAACCCTAAAAAATATTTTTAAAAGTAAAAATAAAATATAATTAATTAAAAATAAAGGGTAAAATTTTAGTATTGACTAACGGCAAAATTAGATGGAATGATCTAATAGTATATTGTGACATTCGTCAGAAATAATTAGTATATTTTTTAAAGATCAGAAGGAACTTAGTACATTATGTCATTCTACAAAGAAAAAATAATAATTAATCCATTAAAAAACTCAATCCGCTATTATGTTTTCATCCCAATTAATAAGTTTTAGATTCTCAATTGAGAATCCAAACACCCACTTCATATTATTAAAACTTCATTCAAGCTCATAAGGAACAAAGAAATAATAAAATAGAGGCAACTTATTGCTTATTTTTTCATTAAAAGACAATATAATAAGCATTTTTGTAAGAACTACTCTAAGCCAAATAAACCATAACATCTGATAGGGCCAGTGCAAGCTTTCTCAACAGATTGCTTCAATCCCTTACCTCCTCCCTTTTCAACATACTGTTGATGATACTCTTTTACTCTGTAAAATATTTTTACAACTATAATTCCACCGTCTCTTCCATTTTTGTTGATGATGATTTGCACAGACTCGCCATTTTTGTACTTTTTTTTTGTATCTATTTCTATTCGCCAGCTAAATAGAACAGAGCTCCAACACCAAGGCTTTGTTTGGTGCACTAAATATGCAAAAGAAATGAAAGAAATTAAACAAGAGAAATGAGGAGAAAAAAAAAAAGAAAAACATTATAATTTATTTTATGTTGTTTAGATGTCCTATTTGCACAAGAAAAATATTGAAATTCATTTGCAACATAATTATTTTTCTAACCCCATTTGTAAAGTACAAGTGTGAGATTCATTCCCTACATTATAATTGACTGATAAATGAGCTCAAAAGGCTATTCGTGACGTTTGCTATTTTTCTTTTCTCTCATATGCTTAATTTATTCATGGCAGTTCAGTTATCCATCATCCAAACATGTTGAGCAAATTCAAATTTATCATTGTATTGATTGATCTCAAGGCAATTATGTCTGTCTTAAATAAAAGAATATAAGACAAAAAAGAGATCTATTTTCTTTTCCTTCCATATAATTCTTATGGATGATAATAGAACTTTAATTCCATTAAACCTGATGTCATCAACTTACAAGCAAAATTTTATCTTCCAATACTCCTACTTCAAAGTAAAGTACATAATAACTTGCTAATATTTATCAAAAGAAGAATTCACAATCTGAAATTCATGGACAAAAAAAGAGAAGAAACATATTGTGTATGCAGGTAGAGATGATGAGTTTAAAAAAAGCGAAGGTGAAAGAGAAATGCTAAGGGAAAAAAGAAAGGATATTTTAATAATTTACATTTTCATATACTTTTATCTCACTATTTTTTTCTATTTCTCTTCAAAATGCAGAGAAATTATTTTGCTCCTAAAATCAATTTAAAAAATTTATGATTTCTCCTTTTTTTTTTTTTGTTTCTTCTTTCTCTTATTATCAAATTAAATAAATAAATTTTAATTAATTTCTTCCCTTTTTTGTTTTCTCCACTTTTCTCAAAACAAATAATGGGCAAGAGTTCAGACACATGAGCAGTGACTCCGGGCTTTTGTTCTTCATTTTGTTGGGCACTTTTCTTGACCACTCTCTCTACTTCCACCTCCATTCTAGCGATGGCAACACCACCTCTCCTTTTTCTCTCTCCAGCCCATCTTCTCCCAAATGTTTTTGCCTAACCTTATGATATATTTTCTCTCTGTTCGTCTCGGTTTCTCCGCTTTCCATCTTAGTCAAATTTCACCTGTTCCTATCAAAAACAAAATCTATTTAACTCTCTTTTTTCTGGGTTTGTATTATATATATAACCCTTTTAAGTAAAACCCACTTCCCAGATCCCTCTATTTTCATATCAGATTGACAAAATTATATAAGCTAAAAAATGGAGCATTATTTTGTTGATAAGCTCAAGAATTAGCCTTTATGGTTTCTTGTGTTATTCTCTCTTGGTTCTTTATCACTTTTGAAATGCTCCTTCGCTATATTCAGATGGTTCTCTGTCAATTTCCTTAGACAAGCCCAAAATCTGAAGAAATACGAATCAAGAGCTCTTGTAACTGGACCTATTGACTGTATTCGGAAGGGTTTGCTTTCCAATTGGCTAGAAAGGGTCTCAATCTGGTCTTAGTGGGTCAAAATCCTGATAAGCTCAAAGAGGTTTCTGATTATATTCTATCCAAGTATAGCAAGGTTCCAATCAAGACCTTTGTTGTAGATTTCAATGGCGAAGTAGATAATGATGCAAGATTGTGTTGTAACATTGATAACAAAAGGGTTTTGCAAATTAAGCGATTGAAGTGGAAATTTAGAGGGAATGAGAAGATTGAAGTGGACGGGTGCCTATAGAGGTTTCTTGAGACGTCTAAAACGGGCTTTTTAAGGATATAAACAATGGGCATGATGTTTTCATGTTCAAGTTCGAATGGAGAAAGATGAGGAGATTGGCGAGATCGTGAAGAAAAGAGGAAGTGGGAGAGATGACCATAATGAACGGTTGTGATCAATGATGGACGGCAATGATCAAAAGGATGATGGACGATTGTGATCCCGTATATGAGTCAAATTTATAATCTGATGTGTATGACTTATGTGGCAATTTTGGCTGCCGTGTTGTACACATGTCATGCTTTATCGGCATCCTTCAATGACATGGCAGAACAGATATTTTTTCAGTCTAGATTTCAATTTGTGACTTCCTGTTCAAAAGCATTTCATACCTTAGTGATATATCTAAAAGAAAAGAAAAGAATTAGTGATCAAAGTGAAAAATTACTAAAATTTAGTATTTTTTTTTACTATTTACCCAAGAACTTTATTTTAGAGAATGGCATGGCTGTGTGGATAAACGAACATGGGGATGTGAGATTGTGTAATTACTGCCTTAAGTTTTAAAGGAGATATGGGCACGTCTTGTAAAGACATGAACATGTGACGAGCATGAATCATATATAAATAGCCTTCTCCTTTCAAGTTAAAGGAGAAAGAAGAGGGGAGAAAACGAAGAGCTGCACAAGATCAAGAAAAATGATCTTCAAAGTCTAAAATCATGAGTTTTTCCTTGTCCTTCTTAAGTTTAATTACCTTTGTCATAAACTAATTTTTTTTTAGTTAAAGTCTAATCTAAAAAATGTATTAAAGTTATTTTATTTAATTAAAACATTTTTATTTTTTTGTTGAATATAGGTTATTGTGTTTAATACAATTGAGAGTTTGATTACTTTTTAATTGAAATGATTTATATGAATGAATGAACTGAAAAACAATTTCATATAATTAACTATAATATTTATGATATGAATTAAATAATATATGAGATATATAACATGATTTATATGTTTATAAAACTCAGTCCTTTCATGCAGATTTTTCATTGAATTTATTTACATTGAATATCTTGATAACTCTATTAGAAAAATTTAAAGATTGCACGATAGAAATAGATTTGATATAGTTTAAAAAAAAATATTAAGCAATTTATGAAAAATTTCAGCTTATAAAAATAATGATTTATCTTAATTAATTTAATAAATTAATATACATTAAATTGATTAAGTAGACTAATAGTCTTACTTGCCTTTCTTTAATATTATTTTAGACTTATAGATTTAATTGTTTCCGTATTCAACCATAATTCAAGTATCCAAATAATTTTAGATCAAGTACAATTTTGATACTTATTTTGTTAAATTATCGTGTGAACAATATTTACATATATACTACTTGATAACTAATACACTTGCTAGGAATATAGAAATACAGCAATCACTATCATAGCCTGCACTGTACCACAATCTAATCATAAGAGCAAAATGCAGAGAAATAAGTAAATCAACCTGACTCTCAAAGAATGGTCATATACTATATAAAAGTTAGATAACAAGTATGTACTACCCTTCTATCCTCGTATCTGCATGCATGAGCTTTACAATATATATACTATGATACATCAATATATGATGATATTGAAATTTCAGCTTATCCACCACAATGAATAGGAAGAACAAAAAATAATTATATTACACTTAATATGCTAATTTTAATATGAATAATATAATGACCAATTATACCTAGATAATTAGATTACTAATCATGAGAATATCCACCCAAATTTTACATCCACAATTGAGAAATTTATACTATGTAGGTCTGAGTCAAATTCTTTTGCCCACGCTTTCTTCTTGGGTTGGCACTGATCATGCAAGAGAAGGCATTGACAAGCTCAGAATCTTCTTCAGTTATGAGCATCTTAGCTGCAGATGGGTCTGCAAGTAAGATCTTCGCCACGAGGTATCCAGCAACAGACCATGTCTGGAACAGGTGTGCCTGTTTTCCAATGAATCTTGCTCTTTTCGTATCATAATATTCAGGCCATTTGTCCCCAGAAATGCGTCTTTCTGCAATTTCAACAGCTCTGGCAGCAATTTCTGGTCTATTCATTTTTATGCATGCAACTGTGAGCTGAAACAGCCTCAAATATGTTAGAATGATTATGTACAAAACCATTCAAATACCTGTGCAGTGCACAAATGAACACACGCATACAACAGCAACCAATGGCAATGGCATCAATCAACTAAGTACTACACAGGAACAAGAATACACGAGGAAAAATATCCTGAGAAAACATAACTGCATCCTTAAAAAACTATAACCACTGCCCGTCTGAAAATCTATACTAAAATTATAATCACTAATGGTGTTGCTTTTATCTGCCTCTTTAGCAAGACTAGTTTTTATTTACTATTTTCTCTTGAAGATACTTTTAACTGAAGTATCTATTAACTAAATGAAAATTACAAAATCAATACACTGTAAAGTTTGTACTGCAAACTAACCTGCCAAAGAAGAGTTGGCCAAGAACCTCCATTATGGTAAGACCAAGGCCTGAATCAAAAACAATGAACCATTACACAGTGAAAATAGAAAGGGAAAGTGAATAAATCAAGTTTACAAAGGAGGAAAAGTGAACCCATAAAATTTACATAGAAAGCAATATTACGTGTTCTTAGGATCGCTGCCTGTGATAATCTGCCACTCCTGACCTTCAAGAGCAGGATAACATGGCATGCCTGCTACCACATCTTTCCACTTGGCTTCAATGAGATCCAGTATGGCATGTGATTGATCTGTTGTTGCAAGACCACTGACAACAGACCATATGTTTCCAAGAGAAAAGAATCTAAAATCCATGTGAGCTGGTTGCAAGTTTCCAATTAGATAGCCCCCTTGTGTAGGCATCCAGTCCACCAACCAGGGAGAAATCTGTTCTGGATAAATGTTGAACTTATTGACTGCATCATAAGAGTACTCTTCAGTCTTGTAACGGTATATCTCATTTAGTTTTTTTAAATCAATCCAATAATACTCTCTTAGATGGAATGACAGAGCAACTAGACGATTGTTCAAAGCTCGGATAAGAACAGCTGATCCATCCTCAGGAGCAAGCATCTCCCGTGCACAAAGTAATGCTGAATAAAAAAGTGCCTACAAGAACAAATACTTCGCATCAGACAACCAAGTTAGCAAAAGAGAAACATTAATACATTCATAACCCTAACAGAAACAAAATTTTCAGAAGCAAATATTCCAATAAATGTTCAAGACAAATTGGTAGATACAATGCTAAGAATATATTGAACCTTAGTTATTGCCAATCTATGGCATTTGATCATCTGTTTGAAGTTTTACATGTCTTTCTCCAAAACCATCTTCCACTTGCAAAGAGAGGGTAGTAATTAACTAAACACAGGAAATATTTGCTGTTGAACCTTCTTTCATGTCTGTGCATTTCATGCAGCAGTCAACATATTAAAGTTATTAAATGTAAATCAAGTACATGTCAATATAATCAGTTGCAATATGGTTTTCTGACCGTAATGGAATGTCATAACATGAAGGGTTAATTACAGGAAGAAAAGCAAACACCCTAAGCTATAGGATTAATCTATTTGAGCCATGTTGTAAACATTAACAATTGGAACTCTAAACAACTTGAGAATTTTGTTTCCTCAAATCTGCACTAACTTTTCCATTAGCTCTCATAAATGAAATGTTCAAAAGAATGATCATTCAGTAAAACAATTGTTTCCAGCTTTGCACAAAGAACAACAACTGATATTTGTAGATACATGAAATTGATTCTAAAATAAATGGCAAGATTTTAGGATAGTTTCATATTTATGAAATATTTAGAAAATTTTGACTTGGTGAGCTAGGAGCAGGACTCATTAAAGAGGATTCATTTTTCTTTGAACTTTTGTGTGGATCTAAATGTCCATCATATTAGGATACATGTCAGCCATCCATTTATTTCTAACTAAATGATATTTGGAGTTTGGACCTCATTTCACTTGATTATAATCTCTCTCCCTTATCAATCTAAATAACCCCTCATACATTTCATTTGGAGGATTTTGACTCTCTCGTTTCTAATAAATTATTACTCCTCACTTATTTCTTCTCTTTAAATTTTCTCTCACTGGACTATATTATCTTAACATACACTCCTATTGACTTCTTCCTAATGGACCATCTTGACTTGGTCCTTAATTTGATTTATGTATGTTCTTATTGTGGATGTTTCACATTATTCTTCACCTATCACTAGACATCTATACCCATGAAGATTTCCCATCACTCTTCTCCCGTCCTCTCTAAATTATTCCTTGAATATTATAATCTCCATAATTAATCAAGCAACCCTATATATATAATATGTAAACTATAATTAAAACCCAAAATTTTTAAATAATATTAAACCATTTCATGCAGGTCATTCATTAAATTAACATTTATGGGTAGGGGATGAAACCTCAAGCAAATTAATAGAAAATCAGTTGAGAGAAAGTACAGAATGAAAATTTTGCCAAATATTGAAATTCTTGACTTGTTCAAGGTGTGAATTCTAACATGTATACAATCCACGTTTAGCCGACTGAGTAGCACTTGAACCGTCCGTAGCTTGAAGAAAGGCATAACCTATATAGAGATGAGAAGTGGCTAGAGCAGGGGCAGCAGAGTACCAGTGAATTTGGTTGCCCTAATGACATATGGTTGGATGAGAGGATAACTAGGGCAAAGTACCTAGTATACTCACCCTCAATTGAGCATCCGCAGTCTAGTCTTAAGTGCTTAGTAGACAGTGGTTAGTACCTCTGGGAAGCATCTTAGGTTGTGTTCCTTCTAAAGGCCCACCATACTAATCACAATACGACATCTTTCTTATTCTTATTATCAGTAAGATAGGTTGATGAATGTAATTCATAGTTCGAAGACTTTCCCAATGATAAGGCATTTTGGAATTATTCTTTTAGGTTTTATCCTTATTGCATTTAGATACATCATTTATTCTAACCCCCAAAAAAACTAGGTGCTATTAAGGTCCACCAAACTTATTCATATATAATGAAGTTCAAGTTCAACAATTAAAAAAGAGTCATCAACTTATGTCTAAATTCAAATTCAGCACAGTTCACAAACCCTGGGAAAAATCTTTTATGAAGTATAACTCCTCAATTCTCCTGAGAAATTTATAACTCCTCAATTCTCCTGTGAATTTCACTCTGCAATCCCATTACTTGCCCCCTAACCCCAAAGCTCCCGTAGTTTACAGTGATATAGAACATATTGAGGATCTAGCCTATTGATGCTTCTAAGGTGGGATTCTCAAATATTGGTGAGAGTAGGATTTAGATGTAATCAAAAGGGGAATCAACGGTTGGACTGAAGTTCATAAGGTTCTGCGAACGGTACCCATGGGTTCTAATGTACCGTAGCAATAGCAAAATGAGGTTGAATGAATAGTACCTGCTGGTACATACCATAGCAGTAGCAAAAAGAAGAAAAACTAGGCACTGAGTTTTCCAATCATATTCTCATTAAAATGAAGGGATACCTTAAATATTTATAGAGATTTAATTAAGGGATTTTTACAAAAATACCGAAAAAATAAGAAAAAATTTCATTGCTGCTGTTGCAAAAATATTTTTTCAAAAATACTACATATCTAAAAATATTTTTTCAAAAATATGACATAAACCAAATATATACTAAAAATATACCAAACATATACCAAATATATCAAACATATACTAACACATATACCAAAAAACAATAAAAGTGAAAGAAAAAAAAAATCATAAAATTGAAAAAAAAAATTAAAAAAACGTATATTTGTGCAATTTTTCCTTTAATTAATACTTCTCCTACTATGATTATAAACCCCAAACTAGGAAAATTATACCATTACTAAACAAAATAAAATGAAATCACTTGTTCCTACTTATAATAAAAATAAATAGTACCAAAACCCTGAATTTCCTAAATTAAAATTTAGGAGTAAAAACTTAATCTCATAAATGAAAATAATTGTTAAAATTTTATTTTCTTTTTCCTTGACTGCATCACACACTACAATATGCCAAAAAAAAAAAAAGTAAAGTACTTGGTCATTGTTTGGAAAAACTCGTGCATAAGAATTTACTTCAGTTGAATTTTTTTATTAATAGAATACAATTCAATTAACAATAGAGTTCATGTATTTGGAATAAATTTTAAAGTGATATAATCCATTTTAATTCTATTATTTAAAATATTGAAAATAAAAAATAAAAAAATATTTTATCATAGTACCCTTACATAGAAAAAGTCATGCTCAATTTAAATATGGTAATTTTGGATTTTTAATAGTGGACTTCATTAAATGAATTGAGTTCTTACAAAATCCTTCCATTTTGGCATGATTTATTTCTTTCAAAATGACTAATTTACTCAACTCAAATATTGAATTTTATATCATTCCAAACATGAGAATTGGCCAAATAAAATTCAATTCAATCAACTTCTTGCAAAATTTGAGTTTCCAAACAAAGAGTTAGGACTAATTTGTATGCTAGCTTCTAGTCCAAAAGGAAATAAACCCAACAAGGTGGAGCAATCAGGGGAGAACCAGAGATGATTCTTCCCAGCTGCATTTTGCCATTCTCAAATCAAGTAGCAGTTCTGCGTTGTATGCACCAAGCAGCATCCCCTTTAATAGACAACTTATACAATCTTAACAACTTCTTACACAGCTTTCATCACAATTTCATAAAGTTTCAAAGTTTTACTCATAAGCAACATCTTCTTACTCTTTTGCGTAACAACATCAACAAGGTTTTTTTCTGCTTACACAACCTACAGCTTCCCTCCATTAATATCGTAACTGTAGAGAAAATCCTATTTAGGAGATAATTTTGTATATTATTAGCTTTCCTATTTAAGAGATAATTAGCTTTTCTATTTAAGAGATAATTTTGTATATTATTAGCTTTCCTATTTAGGAGATAATTAGCTTTCCTATTTAGGAGATAATTAACTTTCCTATTTAGGAGATAATTTTGTATATTATTAAGTTTCCTATTTTTGCTAGGTTAATGTGTATAAAAAGCCGGTATTGTTGTTTGGTAATAAAAAAAAAATAAGAGGAATACAATTCTCTTTCAATTGTTCATATGGTATCAGATCCTTCATTGCCATCATTTTTTGTTTGACGAATTATCTCACGGCCTTCATTGCCGAATTTCAATATTTGTTGTCAACTTTGTTTCTGAGATTTTTCTATTCTCTAGTTTGGCCTTCATTGCCAAAGCCTATCATTTTTTCCTTTTATCTTAAACCTTTTTTCCCTTAAGC